>ML661908.1:14879746-15002565 GCA_007570785.1 Antilocapra americana
ATGATATCACCATGGGTTTACATATGCTTCCCCTCCGGGTCCCCCCTCCCTCCTCCCTCCCCCCCGGGAAATCTCGCTGCACCAGTCCCGAGCATCAATCCTGGGCTGGCAATTGATTAGACACATGACAATTAACATGCTTCAATGCCCTTCTCCCATATCATCCCACCCTTACCCTCATCCACAAAGTCCACAAGTCTATTTTATACATCTGCGTTCCTTTTGTTGTCTCCCATGTTGGGTTCTCATTACTGTCTTTCTAAATTCCATATATATGTGTTAATATACTGTATTGTTGTTTTTGCTTCTGGCTTACTTCACTCTGGATAATGGGCTCCAGTTTCGTCCATCTGAGTAGAATTGCTTCAAATGAATTTTTTTTTAATGCTGAGTAATATTCCATTGTGTATATATACCACAGCTTTCTTATCCATTCGTCAGTTGATGGGCATCTAGGTTGCTTCCATGTCCTGGCTATTGTAAACAATGCAGCGATGAACATTGGGGTGCACGTGGCTCTTTCAATTCTGGTTTCCTCGGTGTATATGCCCAGCAGTGGGATTGCCGGGTCATATGGCAGGTCTATTTGCAGCTTTTTAAGGAACCTCCACACTGTTTTCCATAGTGGCTGTACTAGTTTGCATTCCCACCAACAGTGTAAGAGGGTTCCCTTTTCTCCACATCCTCTCCAGCATTTATTGCTTGTAGACTTTTGGATGGCAGCCATTCTGACTGGTGTAAAGTGGTACCTCATTGTGGTTTTGATTTGCATTTCTCTGATAATGAGTGATGTTGAGCATCTTTTCATGTGTTTGTTAGCCATTTTTATATCTTCCTTGGAGAAATGTCTGTTAAGTTCTTTGGCCCACTTTTTAATTGGGTTGTTTATTTTTCTAGAATGGAGCTGCAAGAGTTGTTTGTAAATTTTTGAGATTAATTGTTTGTCTGTTGCTTCATTGGCTATTATTTTCTCCCATTCTGAAGGCTGTCTTTTCACCTTGCTTATAGTTTCCTTTGTTGTGCAAAAGCTTTTAATTTTAATTAGGTCCCATTTGTTTATTCGTGTTTTTATTTCCAATATTCTGGGAGGTGGGTCATGGAGTATCCCGCTTTGGATTATAGCAGATCAAGTAGGCTTTATCCCAGGGATGCAAGGATTCTTCAATATTCGTAAATCGATCAATGTAATACACCACATTAACAAATTAAAAAATAAAAATCACATGATTATCTCAATAGATGCAGAGAAAGCCTTTGACAAAATTCAACATCCATTTATGATAAAAACCCTCCAAAAAGCAGGAATAGAAGGAACATACCTCAACATAATAAAAGCTATATATGACAAACCCACAGCAAACATTATCCTCAATGGTGAAAAACTGGAAGCATTCCCCCTGAAATCAGGGACAAGACAAGGGTGCCCACTCTCACCACTACTATTCAACATAGTTTTGGAAGTTTTGGCCACAGCAATCAGAGCAGATAAAGAAATCAAAGGAATCCAGATTGGAAAAGAAGAAGTAAAACTCTCTCTGTTTGCAGATGACATGATCCTCTATATTGAAAACCCTAAAGACTCTACGAGAAAATTACTAGAGCTAATCAGTGAATATAGCAAAGTTTCAGGATACAAAATCAACACACAGAAATCCCTGGCATTCCTATACACTAACAGCGAGAAATCAGAAAGAGAAATTAAGGAAACAATCCCATTCACCATCGAAACAAAAAGAATAAAATACTTAGGAGTATTTCTACCTAAAGAATCAAAAGACTTGTATATAGAAAACTATAGAACACTGATGAAAGAAATCAAGGAGGACACAAACAGATGGAGAAATGTACCGTGCTCATGGATTGCAAGAATCAATATAGTGAAAATGAGTATACTACCTAAAGCAATCTATAGATTCAATGCAATTCCTATCAAGCTACCAGAGGTCTTCTTCAAAGAATTAGAACAAATAATTTCTCAATTTGTATGGAAATACAAAAAACCTCGTATAGCCAAAGCAATCTTGAGAAAGAAGAATGGAACTGGAGGAATCAACCTACCTGACTTTAGGCTATACTACAAATCCACAGTCATTAAGACAGTATGGTACTGGCACAAAGACAGAAACATAGATCAATGGAACAGAATAGAAAGCCCAGAGATAAATCCACGCATCTATGGACACCTTATCTTTGACAAAGGAGGCAAGAATATACAATGGAGAAAAGACAACCTCTTTAACAAGTGGTGTTGGGAAAACTGGACAGCCACTTGTAAAAGAATGAAACTAGATCACTTTCTAACACCAAACACAAAGATAAACTCAAAATGGATCAAAGATCTAAGCATAAGACCAGAAACTATAAAACTCCTAGAGGATAACATAGGCAAAACACTCTCTGCTATAATCCAAAGCGGGATACTCCATGACCCACCTCCCAGAATATTGGAAACAATTAATTCTTAATTGGACATTGTAGGTCTCCTCTCTTGGGAAAGTCACTTGTCCTCTAGGTCTTCAACAGGAACCAAATCACTTAGCTTTTGTGGAATGGTTTAGGGAGCATCCCCTAAAACAGAATGAAACATATGGAAATGAAAGTGATGATTTAATGTTAAATACATCATGAGGCAATCCAGGTTTAGAGAGAAATAGAAATGTTTAGTGGTTTTTAGTCTTACACCTGATAGAGACTCTCATTGGGGTTGATTTATCGTGATTCACTGCAGAAGCTTTGTCGCTGAGAAAAGTGAAGCTCTCTAAGTGTGTACTAGTGCTAAAATCAGACAGTGTCTTCATTAGAGTGTTAATTGTGGCAGAAGTGGGAATTAAACTTGGCAACATGACAGGAAAGCTGACATCAGAGTTATTAATTTTAAAAGATTTCTACTCAAATCAAATCAGATAAGGCCATTAACGTCATCTCTGGTATGCTTAACACTTTAAAGGAAGTGGAGAAACCGTAAGTTAAACAGCTATCCGCACCTCTCCCCCCATCTTTGGGATTGGATTGCTGTCATGATACCAGAAGATTAAACACGAAATCAAAGCAGGAAGACTTATCACGATGGACTCCTACACAAGTAGTAAAAATTCATTAGTTCCAAACTGATTTTTCCCACAACTGTAAAAAAGTAAGAAAACTTCTTGTTGCAAAAGAGGAGTAGATTACGCTGGTAAAATTGAACCACGTATTTTAAAAATGCACACTTTGCTCTTCTAGGTCCCACATTCCTCTGTAGCATGAGAGCATCTCAAGGGATGACATGAAATTCCTACTGGACATTGGGTAGAGATCCTATAAATAAGAGAGTTCATCTTTCATTTCTCTCCCTCCATCATGTGATGCTAATCACATAGAGCCCATGAATCAAGAATAAAATCAGCTCTTTGAGCCCTCTTTCACTTTGACCTTACCCTCCCGCAGTGTTCACAGTCGATGCCAGTAACTAGACCCCGTGGTTTAGTGATCACCCAATTTCCTATCTTACTTTTGCTTAGCATTACCATAAAACCTGACATCATGCCCCAGTCTGCCTCTTGCAGAGACTGCAATAAGTGGGGGGTTGGCCGAAAGCCCGTTGGTAGCTTTGGAAAGCAGTTTACTTGCCCAGGATGATGAATGAAATGATCTATAACTAAGTCCAGATTCCCTACTGAAATCTAATTGCTCAATTTTCTTTTTCTGGCTCCACAGTCTTTTTAGCCAGGAATTAGATTTGAGATGGGCTTCTGCATTTTGGATTGAGGTGGGTTAGGATTTCAGGTAGTACAGAGGTTTCACACGGAGATGCTGCCAGTGCTGTGGTCCTAGCCTCTGGGCATCACACTGTACATGGGGTTTCCTGGAAAGTAATGACTAATGCCTCATGCCTGGCTGGACATTGGTAATACTTAGAGCAGGAGTGACCTCTGTATCGCCAAAGTGGCCAGCCGGGCAAATTTTTTCTAAAATGGGATGTCATTAGCCTTTTCACTGATGACAGATTGCTTGCCTTCCTGTGGTGACTGTATTCAGTCTGCTGCATGCTTCTTTGTAGCTCTCTGCTGCAGATGGCAGCCCACTCCAGGGCTCTTGCTGGAGAATCCCATGGACAGAGGAGCTTGTCAGGCTACACAGTCCATGGGGTTGAAAAGAGTCGGGCACGACTGAAGTGACTTAGCACGCAGGCTGCTGAGTTACTAGCCTTGTGTGCAGGAGGGATGTCTTTCTTTGGCAGTCAAGTATTTGGTCCTTCTCTGCATTTGGAAGGTATAAACATGACTGCATGTGTGCAGTTTTGAAGTGCTGGGCTTTGAACAAGTCTTCTTTAGGATTTGTTGTATCCCATTTCGTAACATTGGACTCATCAAGGTATTAAGAGATGGAGTTGGCTGAGCTCTGCGTGGTTTTCTTCTTCTTCCTCTCATCTCCCCTTTCCATAGGGTTACTTTTAATTGAATACCTATCTTGTGCCAGACACTTTAAATCTATTATCTCATTTCCCCTATATGTTTGCTCTGAGAGATTGTTTTCATTGGCTTTAGATGAAGAAACTGAAGCTCAGAAAGGTGAAACAATTCCCAAGTTCACGTGATTGATAAGCAGTTGAGCCAGAATTTCAACTCCAAGTCATGTGGGTTCCTGAAGGCTAAACTCTTTCACACTACTGGTGCCAACCTTGTCTGGACAATAGCATAAAAGGGATTATTTATGCAACAAATCTTTGAGTTACATCCCAAGTTCTTCATCTCCCCAGCCCAAGCTTAGTGTCTGGCACTTCATAGGCACATAATCAATATTAATTTGATACCCAGCAGGTTTTGACAGGTAGTAAGACCCAGAGGGATCAGTGGTAAGGAATCTGCCTGCCAATGCAGGAGACACAGAAGACAAGGGTTTGATCCCTGGGTCAGGAAGATCCCCCAGGGAGGAAATGGCAACCCACTGCAGTATTCTTGCCTGGGAAATACCATGGACAGAGGAGCCTGGCAGGCTACACAGTCCATGGGGTTGCAAAGAGTCAGACATGACTGAGCATGCACAAAGCAATCTGTAAGTATATGGAATGACCATATACTTATAAACAAATCCCAATATGGTTGTTGGAGGGGAAATGTTTTCATTGTCAACATTGTCTTTTCAGTCTAAAATGGGCGTCATTTCTTTCTATGCTTGTCACTGCAATGTTATGAGCACTCAATGAATGCTTTGAGAACTGTGATTAAAGTACACATGAAAGGTATTATTATAATAAAACAAATGATAAGACAAATTCCAAACTGATTGACCAAATTCACTGGATCCTATGAAATGAAATTAGAGGTCAGAGTAGAAGAGGCGGTAAACTGGGGATTGATAGTAAAAGTCCTGGGAGCCCAACAACCTGAAATCTGAACAAATCCATTGACTCCATTGTATTTTCCTGTTAATAAAATGTATTACATGGTCCTGAGCCTATGTACAGTGAATGGACTTGGAAGCTGGACTTGTCCCTGTTTGGTCTACAGTGTCTGCTTCTGAATGTCTGTTTTCTGTTTGGGCCTGGAAGGCGATTGAGTTCAGCTGTTTTCCATCCTTCCCTTCCACCAACAGATATGAGTGTGGAGAGAACGGACAGTCTGGGGTAGGAGAACAGGGTGCAGTCCTTTCATGTTCGAACTACATGCCTGAGGATGACACATTGAATATAATGGTCTAAAGGTACAACAGTTCATAACCACATAGTCACTTTCTTGCTTCCAGCTCTTGAAATCAGTGATACAATTGGTTAATAAACATGGAAAATTCTGAACTAACTCATTAGAAAAATAACATACAGAATGTTAGTCAGAGAAAAATGTCTTTTGGCATTGGGCACTTCTGTTCTCCTGTGAGTACTACAATCTAGTAAGTTTGGCAAATTTTATTCCAATTAAACCTTAAATGACGATGGAACCCATTTCAAATGGAGTACTCCAGAAAATCTATAATTTAGTGAGCTCTAACTATGGAAAGGGGTTTTGTTGAATTATTTTCTCTTTCAGTCTGATGCTGTTGGGATAATTGTTCATATTAGCTAGAAATGTTTTACATATTAATATAGATAAGTATAAAACCTTCATGCTAAATATGCAAATAAGGTTCAGAGCGAGGGTAAAAGCATGGTAAAGCTGATGGGAAAGAGAGAGGACTTGGAGGAGTCAGGCTCTGGAGCCAGACTGACTGGGATGAAAGTCCACTTTGGAGGCTTCTTAAAATAAGAGATCTCTGAAGCCCTTTTTTATTCTGTCTGTCCTTCAGTTTTCCATATATAGAATGAGGGAAATTAACGAGCTATTAATTGATGTTTCCTCATCTGCCACTGGGCATCCCTGATAGCTCAGTTGGTAAAGAATCTGCCTGTAATGCAGGAGACCCTGGTTTGATTCCTGGGTCGGGAAGATCCACTGGTGAAGGGATAGGCTACCCACTCCAGTGTTCTTGGGCTTTCCTTGTGGCTCAGCTGGTAAAGAATCGGCCTGCAATGCAGGAGACCTGGGTTCGATCCCTGGATTTGGAAGATCCCCTGGGGAAGGGAATGGCTACCCACTCTAGTATTCTGGCCTGGAGGATTCCATGGACTCTGTAGTCCATGGCGTTGCAAAGAGTTGGACACAACTGATCGACTTTCACTCATTCACTCATCTGCCAAAGGAGGAAATGAATGGTTAAAAAATAATGTGAACTGCTTAGCCTAGTGGCTCAATTGCTTTGGTCGTGTCCAACTCTTTTAGACCCCATGGACTATGGGGGCTCCTCTGTCTATGAGGACTGCCAGGGTCCTCTGTCCATGGGATTATCCAGGCAAGAATACTGGAGTGGGTTGCCATTTCCTCCTCTAGGGGATCTTCCCAACCCATGTCTCCTGCGTTGGCAGGCAGATCCTTTACACCACTGAGCTACCTGGGAAGCCCCAGTGGCTTTCTATAAGGCATCCCTAACAGACAGCAGTAGTCTTGCAAGTGATAACAACAGCATTTGAGGCCAGCATGCTTTATCTGCGCTTATGTCAATGGTTGTTTCAGCATGGTAGTGTCTAAACACACACCAGCTGCCTGGTGTATCTGGGGCACCATTAGCAGAATCCCCTGAGGGGGCCCCAGGACTCTGACATGGTCACATAATGATTTTCCTTTATAATGGGAAGTGAATGAAATTAACATTCAAAGAGAGTTGTTTCAGGGTTTAAGTAAGGTCACCACATCCGTGTGCCCCTCTCCGAAGAGGGATGAAAACACTCACCATGTTCAGACTCCCTTTTAAGTCTCTTGCTTAGAAATCCTGCTCACCTGCTTTTCTGTACAGGAATATGGAGAAACTTGTCTCACGGCGTCCTTAAGACGTCTCCGTGGGCCACCATGCCTTCCCGGACGACATTAATGACAGCATCAGTGCACCCTGTGGTCTTGACCGCAGCGCTCTGTGGACTCCTTAAGAGAAAATTGTTTCTATCATAGAACTTTTACTATGTGGAAACATTGGGAGTGGAAGCAAATATAGTTGCTTTCTAGTCTCTTGGTCAAGGACTAGCCTTGCTCATACAGGCGTGCCTCATTTTACTGTGCTTCATAGATACTGTGGGGTTTTTTTTTGTTGTTGTTGTTATTGTTTGTTTGCTTTTTTTACAAACTGAATGTTCATGGCAACCCTGAGTCAAGCAAGTCTACTATTGTGATTTTCCCCACAACATTTGTCATTTCATGTCTCTCCATCATATTTTGGTAATTCTCACAATATCACAAACATTTTCATCTGTATTATATTTGTCATGGGGATCTGTGGTCAGTGATATTTCCTGATACAACCACAACTCACTGAAGGCTTAGATACCAGTTAGCACTTGTAAGCAATAAAGCATTTTTTAATTAAGATATGGGGCTTCCCAGGTGGCTCTAGTGGTAAAGGACTCGCCTGCCAATGCAGGAGAAATACAAGCATCAGGTTTGATCCCTGGGTTGGGAAGATCCCCTGAAGCAGGGCATATGGCAGCCCACTCCAATATTCTTGCCTGGAGAGTCCAATGGACAGAAGAGCCTGGCAGGCTACAGTTTAGGGGGTCGCAAAGAGTCAGACATGACTGAAGGACTAATACACACACACAATTAAGATATGTACATTATTCTCACCCCCTTTATACCATGGCCTCCTCCAGGGTATCTTCTGGACCCAGGGATCAAACCTGTGTCTCTTATATCTCCTGTATTGGTAGGCGGATTCTTTACCACTAGTACCACTTAGGAAGCCCCAGTGGCTCAGCAGTAAAGAATCTGCCTGCAATGCATAAGACGAGGGTCAGGAAAATCCCCTGGAGGAGGAAATGGCAACCCACTCCAGTATTCTTGCCTGGAGAATCCCATGGACAGGAGAGCCTTGTAGGCTGCTGTCCATGGGATCGCCAAAGAGTCAGACAGGACTTAGTGAATGAGCCCAAAAGGCATGGCTGATCAGGAATTGAACTGGTTCCGCCTTCAGTAGAAGCTCAGAGTCTTAACCACTGGACCACCAGAAAGTCCTGCCCCCATCCTGTCTTTAAAAACCTGTCCCTGAAAATCATCAAGGAGTTGGAGTCTTTTGAGCACGAGTTGGCCAGACTCTTGCTTGGTGCCCTGGCAGTAAATGTTGCACTTTCCTTCACCATGATCCTGTCTCAGTACTTTAGGTTTGCTGAGAGCAGGTGAGCAAACCTATGTTTGGTTTGCTAACAATGATACCTCAACAGTGAGTTCCTCTGGTTTTATAATTGTAGATAATTTTATTTTCTCCTTTATTATGTGAATATATTTGAGTTTCTATAAGAAATACATATTGCTTTAAGAAGCAGAAAGTAGCTGTCTAAAAGCATTATGCATGATGGTGTTCAGTTTCCATCATTCATATGAATTCTTTTGGCTTTGCTAAAACTCTTGAGAAAAGTAACAGTACCAATTTTGCTAAAAAAAAGAAAAGAAAAAAAAGAAATTTCAGTTCTCCAGATGTTTCTGTCCATATACTCTAGAATCTTGAGTTTTACAGCAATGAAAGAATGAGGCTATAGAAATAGCCCATACTTGGTGTGCTTCACCCGTTAAGCATTTGCCTAATGTCTTAATGCCGTCAGCTGTTTGAATGGTGAACTCTAACCTGCATGCATGTCGTGTGTGCACTCATGAACTCGTTCATGTATTCATTCAGAGTTGTTTATTGAGTACTTACAGTGCTCAGGTCTGTACTAAGGACTAAGAGACAGAAAGATGAAAAGAAAACTATTCTTGCTTTCGAAAAGGTCACAGCTCAATGTATTTTAAGAAGCACTTGACTCAGATCAACCTTTGGGGGAACTTACAAAAAGTGTGTAAATTTCTGCCTTCTATTACATAAACATTTTTAATACTATTTCTTTTTGTTTTTGATATCTTACTGTACAGCATTTATTGCTTGAGAATTGTGCTGTTGAAGACAGTAGTCCCAAGATGCATGTGGAAAGTGGAAGCTGCTCAGTCATGTCCAACTCTTTGCGACCCCATATACTATGGCCTGCCAGTCAAGAGTACTGGAGTGGGTTGCCATTTCCTTTTCCAGGGGATCTTCCCAACCCGGAGATAGAGTCCAGGTGTCCTGCATTGTAGGCAGATTCTTGACCATCTGATCCACCAGGGAAACCCACACTGTCACACTAATCACATTGCACGTCCTGACTGGGCATGTGGGACTGTGGTGACCACAGTGGAGAGGGCAGGTGTAGAGCGTCTCCATCATCACGGGAAGTTGTTTTGGACCGACCTGAGCTGGGAGGAAGCATCTTGCTCTTCTTTCCCATCATCTCCATGCCACGTCCTCACCAAGTTCTTCTTAGACTGTTTATTATTGTGGTCAGGAAGGTCTCCAGGAGAAGAGAATGGCTACCCACTCCAGTATGGAGAGTCCCATGGACAGAGGAACCTGGCGGGCTATAGTCCACGGGGTCGCAAAGAGACAGACACGACTGAGCGACTAACACCTTCCTTCCCCCCTCCACCAAGTGAACACCAGAGATTTCCTTCAAAATTGACCCTGCCCATTACTATGGGACAGATAATCCTTAAAGAATCATGATCAATTGTGGCTCCCCAATTTTAAAATGTTTATGACTTACTTCTTGACTTCCAAGTAAAATCCAGACTCTTTAAACCAGCCCCCAATGTAACCCACCCTCCACCTCCCTTTCTGGTTTTTATCTGTGACTTCAGCTAGTTGCAGCCATTCCCCGTATCTCCCAAGCTCCCTCTGCTCTTTTTGTCCCTCTGAGTTACCCTTCATGTTCACCCAGCTGTCAGATATGTCACTTTTCCTCTTTGCCCAGGCTAGAATGACTTCAAATGCCACCTCTGCCCTAAGCCTTTCTTTGATCTCCAGTCAGAAGTCACCCCTTTGCCCTCCTTGCTTAGGGCTCAAAATTTGTAACACTTCCATGGCATTATTGCAGAGCAGACAGTATTGTATCTGTTGCTCATTCCTTTTCCTCTTCTTGACTGTAAAGTTTAAGGGTAGTTTAGATGTGCCATGGGGAGACTCACAAATGTTTGTCGGCTACATTTAGAGGCACACAGCAGTCACTGTCTTTATTTTAATTGCACTATTTAAGTGCATTACATACCAAAGCGGTCCTTATTCTAGCGAAGCTGGAGTTGATTGTCTGTTTTAGAGAGCTAACAATTTGCCCACACACGTGATGTAATTGGAAATACAGGGATTGACACACTTTTTTTTTTTTTTTTTTGGTAAGACTTCCAGGAAAATCAGGGCTCATTAAATACAGTAGAGGATCACATGAACAATAGAAAAATTCCAAGAATCAAATAAGTAGGAATGAGTATAAAAAGCTGGATCTTTAGCGGCTGTCCTCTCCAGCTTTACTTTCCAAATTGAATGAATAATTAAAGCTTCTTTGAGGCTTTGTGGTGTTATTGTTTTAATTGTTAGTGTTATCAGTTCACAGATTGTCATTGCAATTTTGTGACAGATGCTGAGCTTTCCAGCTAATTACGTGGCCACAGATGTAGCTGTAATTCCAGTATTAGTGACTGCTTATTTGCTGTAGTCCTTTTCTTTTCCTAAACACTCCAGCACATCAGTATTCATTGCATCTAGCATCATTTTTTTTTTCCAGAGTGGAGATGGAATTAACATGGAGACTGATACACCTGAGGAATATCCTACCACTGGCAAAACTAGAATAGTCTCTCTTTGGGGTATTTTATAAGGCCAATTCATCCATCCAACCCTTTAGATTCTCTGATTTTGTCCATCTGGTATGTTCCTGTCTCAAGCTTGTAGGGAGTTTTTTGCTTCTTGGTTTGTACTTGTATTGCAGCTCTATTCAGGACATAAAAAATGCCTAAACAATTCCTGAGTCTTTGAGGATCAATGAATAGGAAGAAGAGAGGTGGAAGGAGAGGCTGAGTTCCCCCACAGGATCCTCTGTATTCCAGTATGTTATCTATTATGTTAGCTAGTATTCTTTTATTTGTTGTTTTCAACTTCTGTATAGGAAATAGTGGTTTGAATTTTATTTCAATTGATGGTTTGCTTTCAGTTTCATTTCTGTTACGTTTTCTTGTTTATGTGAACTATTTTTTGGATTTTTTTTTTTTGGTGGATTCTGAACAGAAGTTTATACTTTTGCTCTTCAAAATTTGCATAGAAAATCAGGATCAGTCATAAAAAAAAATCAGCGGTTTTCTCCATTCCTTTAATGTATCTTAAAAAACCATGTTTATGAGAAGTCATGGAATCATATTTTATATATATATATATATGGACACACATACACACAGATTCTGAAATAATATGGAGCTGAAAGGTCATCAAGTTTAACTTTTTTAAAGAAATTTTCATTTTATATTGGAGTATAGTTGATAGCAATATTGTGTTAGTTTCAGGTGGCATCTACACACTACTATATTAAAACAGATAACCAGCAAGGACCTGCTGTATAGCACAAGTTCAGATTGTGGTGTTAGGAATGTTGGTGGCTTAGGGAACTGAAGTACTTTGTCCAAGGTCCTGCTTCTACCCAGGGTTAACCCTGGGACTAGAACCCAAGTCCCTGTCTTCTGGGCCAGTGGCCCATCAAGGAGATTCTTTAACACTAGAGAAAGAAGAATCTGTCAGCCTTACAAAGCAGTTCCTCAGGGTGCACAGCAGTGCCCTAGACCTTCCAGTGGTTAGTGCTTAGGTTCTGATGGCATTAGGCTCAGTCACTGTCATTCAATGGCTCTTGCAAACTGGTTGCGATGTGAGCACCAATCACAACCACTTGAAGAGGTGCCTCCAAGCCAAAAACACACAAACAAAACACCTAGGGCTGAACAATTTGCTGGCAGATCTGTCTTTATCAGAGGATGAGATGGCTGGATGGTATCTCCGATTCAATGAACATGAACTTGGGCAAACTCCAGGAGATGGTGAGGGACAGGGAAGCCTGGCGTGCTGCAGTCCACGGGGTCTTGAAGAGTCAAACATGACTTGGCAACTGAACAACAAAAGAACAACTGTCTTTATGGGAAAGGAGAGATGGGAGTGTTTAAATGATATTGGTCATAAGAGATGGGGGAAAGAAAAGTAACCCAAGAGATAAAAAGAAGGCACAGGAGCCACATTAACTGAACACATTTCCGTCAAGGAAGTTTTTATTCATATCTTCCACATTCATGACGAAGCACATAGAATCTAAAGTGACATCTGTAGTCACACATGTTGAGACCACGTAGGGTGTACTGATAACGTATTTTTGAAACCTTGCGTTATAATAAATATCTAAGCCCTGTTTTTACATTAATAAGCACCATTCATGGCCACAGAACACAGGAGCATTGTACTTGGTCAGTGTTACTCTTTTGGGAGGCAAGAGCCCAAGGCTTAGCACCTACACTGGCAATCTAATAGGGATCATATATCGGCTTAAAGTTCATTACGATTAATATGTATTACATCACCTAACAAAATAATTATGACTTCATTTGATAGTTAAGATTTTCCCCACGTGGCCAGGCTGATAGAAGCAGGGTTTATCTAA
Organism: Antilocapra americana; assembly: GCA_007570785.1. Classification (NCBI taxonomy): domain Eukaryota; kingdom Metazoa; phylum Chordata; class Mammalia; order Artiodactyla; family Antilocapridae; genus Antilocapra; species Antilocapra americana. The sequence goes on from ML661908.1 coordinate 14,892,780, forward strand.
CCTGAGAAATCTGAGAGACGGACAGGTTATGGTGGAGCATGAGAGAAGAGATCATCATGATTGTGTTAAGGGCAGGATTGAAAAGGGGAGTAAATTGCTGGCATAAAACAGAGCATCCCCACACAGCTATCCTTTATCTTCTTTCAGAGCTTGATTTAAAACTGTCAGAGTCTCATGGTTTACTTAGACAGTCATAATTCTCACTGAACTGGATCTGATGTTTTAAAATTGCTTTTCTTCCTGGTCCTCCCTGGGATAAACAGCAAAAGCAGTTAAAGAATGTATGTCTTTTTTAATATTATGATTTGACTTATTTTATTATTTATTTTTGACTGTGCTAGGTCTCCGTTGCTGCGAGGGCTACTCTCTGTTGCGGTGCTCAGGCTTCTCATTGTGGTAGCTTCTCTTGTTCAGAGCATGGGAAGCACGGGCTCTGGAGCACGTGGGTTCAATAGTTGCAGCTCCCGGGCTCTAGAGCACAGGCTCAGTAGTCACGGCAGATGGGCCTAGTTGCTCCATGGCGTGTGGGATCTTCCCAGATCAGGGATTCAATAGGCGTCTCCTGGATTGGCAGGCAGTTTCTTTACCACCGAGCCACCAGGGAAGCCCAAGAACGTATCTCTTTTAATGTTACCTAAAGCCTTACTTACCTACTAAGTAACCTGCAAAGCTGTTCACCACACAGAGCCTCGGGTGAAATCCTGTGGACCATGTATATTACATAAACGTGGGAATTTGCCAAGTGTTAGGTGCTTTTACAGCGTAAAAGCACTTTCCAAGCCCAGGATGTTTAATTCATAAAACCCTACGGTGAGGTATGTAGGTCCTGAGCTTTATTATTGTTGTCGTCATTATCTTTCTCATTTCACAGTTGGACACACTAAAATACAAGAAGGTTAAGTGCTTTTTACTCAAAGTCTCCGAGGAAGCCAGTGGTACTGGAGCAGGACAGGAGAGCTCCCATCCAAAGCGCATCCTTTGTCTACGGAAAATCAAGTCCCAGAGGCACTGAAGAGTTTTTGAGAATCGAGGAGTGTCTATTCCATCTCCATTTGTTTCTTGAATAATGTAGGAAATGCATTTAGTATGGCCCAATTGACTGATGGCCCATTTATCATTTTTAGCAATTTTTGGAAGAAAGACTTTTTGGAGTGACAGATTTTGTCTGTATGATAGTTCCCCAAAGCTTCCAAGATTATATACTGAGTTTCTCAGAAAGACTTCAGATTTCATCATTGTCCTTTGGATGAGAAGGGCACATACCCATCTATAGAGTTGAGTGTGACTCCTGTGGAAGCAACGACTGTCTCAGAAGTTGGCATTGTTTGGACTGCAGGCCTCCCTGGTGGCTCAGATGGTAAAGAATCTGCCTGCAATGCAACAGATCTAGGTTCGATCCCTGGGTCAAGAGAATCCCCCAGAGAAGGGAATGGCAACCCACTCCCATATTCTTGCTTGAAGAATCCCATGGTCAGAGGAGCCTGGTAGGCTACAGTCCATAGAGTTGCAAAGAGTCAGACACGACTGAGTGACTAACGCTTTCACTTTGCTGGTTAAGTACTGTTGAATAAGCTGACAAGAATATTCAAACAACTTTTAGTAATTTTTCCAAAGCAGAGACACAATTTCAGTCTTTCATTTAGGGCTACCCAGTTGTTTTAAAATCACTGAAGCAGAGCCGTCCATCAAGGAGCTTCTGCTGTGTTTTTTCTCTTTTGAAATGAGACACCCTGATATGCCAGCATTTCTTTCTGTTCTATAAAAGGGGCTCAGAATGACCCGTGCTTTTCAGGAGATTACACGTCCACAAATAGTGACAGGTTGTGGTGTCTCTCTTCCTACCAAATCTATCTTTAGAGTGGAGTGAAGCACCCTGACCGCCCTCATCACACTGGCAGTGATACTTAGTTACTGCTGGGATGATGCAGTCTGTCCCCTGCTCCTGTTCCTCGGGTCACTGGGATGGATTGGTATGTGTATTACTTGTCTGTTACTGTTAGCAGCATAGGGTGTGTACATGTTTAAAATGATACTATTAGCCAACACAGTCTGTACCGCTGGTAGCAAAATCACTGCTCTCCCCACACAGAGCAGCTGCGTTGCTGCCTCTGACTTTTCTGTAGAGACAAAAATGACACCAAATCAAATAAAAATCCCCTCCCAAGATGGAGCCATAATCAGTAGCGCTTATTGAGCACTGCCCAGGTGAGAATGAATGATGCAAACCTATGGAACCTCTAGTTCTGTGTCCTGCTAAGGTTTCCAACCCCACCCTCCATCAGATGCTTACAGTCTCGTTATTGTTGTTGTTGTTCAGTCACTAAGTTGTGTCCAACTCTTTGCCTTTGTTAGGGAGGAGATTAAGACCTGTAACCACTTCCCCTGCCATGTATGGAGAGGGTTTGTGAGTCAGCCAGTCTCTGGTCAAGCCCTTATGCCTCTACTGACCCAAGGGACTTTGATGGCCTTGAGCAGGTTACTTAGCCCTGAACGTTTGCTTTCTTACCAGTAAAGTTGAAACAATAATACTTGTCTTTCAGGATTGTTGTCAGCATTAGAAACATTGTTTGAGAGGGCCTGACATAGCCTAGAACTTTGTAGAAGATTGGTATTATTACTAACAACAGTAATGGCACAAGCCAGTGTGTGCCCAGTGCCAAGTTCATGATGTGGGTGTAAATGCTATAAGAGGTCAAAGCAAGTTAATTGCTTCCACTTCAACTTGTAGATTTTGAAAAGTCGGAGCTATTCATCACTTTCCTTTAGTTCTATCCTCATTTCTTTTGTTCCTTGAAATGTACTGAATTTCCTTGCTGTCTTCATATTAGCTAGTTCTTGATTATTCATAGTGGTAGAAGCCAAGGAATACATAAAAATAATTGAAATTCCAAGGTAGAACATAGGGAAATCTTATTTTAGTCTACCTTCTAGTCTGGACTTGAATTTATCAGCATTCTTCCAGAAATCTATTAAGTAGCAAACTTAACTGCTTTTTAGCTTTCTTTCCATATTTCCTTCCCATCACCTCATGGTGCAGTGGATAAAAGATGACTATCAGGTGACAGAAGAACAGATTTTCTTCAAATCACTTATAAATTAGATAATTAATTGCAAAACACTTGAAAAATAGCCAAATCTATTTCTCTGAATCCGATATACAAAGAAAATTTTCAGAGTTTTCAAATGCCTATAAGGCATTGTTCATTTAGAAAGTGGAGGTGTTGATAATACAGAAGATGATATATTCCAAAAACATTCCTGTTTGTGCTTTGTATGCACTGTGATTTTTCCTGCCAATTTATCTTCCTTCTTAGTTTGCTTAACCTGATATTAAATGTCATTGGTATTCCCTGAACAGTAACTGACTAATGAAGGGGAAATAACCCTGAAGGATAGAAGGTATCAGGAGAAACCTTTTGGAATTGAAAATCGGCCATGGAAAATCCACAGGCTTACAAGTGGATAATTGTGAATTGACTCTAGATGAAAACTGCCAGGTTTGGTCATTTGTTTTCATCACTGTAAATATCAGTAAGTTCTCTCTTGCAATCCAGGAAAGGGAAGAAAAAACATCCCATCAGTCATTCTGAAGGTTAGAGTGATGGTAGGCAGTCACAAATACAAATCTCTAGGGAACTTGCCTACCACACACAGATCTGCACCTCCTCATGTTGATACTCACCCCTTCTGCATATAATGAAAGACATTCCCTAAAATAGTTCATTGCAAAGTGGTATTTAAAACACTCATAACTGGCCTCAACCTCCTTCTGTGATGCTTGGATCTTCTAGGAGAAATTCAGGGTAATTGAAAAGAATCCAAAAAGGAAAATAAGTCATTTCAGGACAGGAAGGGAGGGAGGAAAAGAAGTGGAAGACAAGAGGAAGAAGGGGTCTGAATTTTCCATCAGTGGCTGATTTTCCCCAAGAGAATCCACCCAGTTTATACTTCAAGATCTTGGGTTCATTGAAGATATGATTTTTCTGACCAGCCAGTTTTCTCTCATTAAATTTCCTTACAACTGCAGCAAACTAAAGCAGAATTTAGAAAACTAGCTTTAGAAAGTAGAATTGAAAAGAACCTGTGTAAGTTTACTCCATCTAGTGAATCTTTTTAAACTGAGAAAAATAATGTATTATTTGACTAAGGAGGTAACTGATAAATTCTTGTGGCTATGATCAGTAATATCTTTCTAAGTGTTAGTCATTCAGCTATGTCCAGTTCTTTTGCAACCCCATGGATTTGTAGTCTGGCAGGCTCCTCTGCCATGGAATTCCCCAAGTAAGAATACTATAATGGATAACCATTCCCTTCTTCAAGGGATCTTCCCAATTTCTGAACCCAGGTCTCCGAATTGCAGGCAGATTTGTTACCATCTGAGCCACCATGGAGATTTTAAATTACCTTAAACATCATCTCACAGATGTTAAAGGCCAACTGGGCTCAGTTTGTCTGAAGCCCTTCTATTCCATGGTGGGTATAGGGTGACAGGTACCTGCAAGTGATGGCTGAGTATCTTCAGCTATTTCCTATTTTTCGGTCAGTAAGCTTTCTGCCTTAATAGCTCTGTCTTCTTCCTCTCTACATTGATTTTTGGTGCTTTTGTAAAACCCAAATGGGATCTGCATGGACTCTGAAGCCAATGAAGAGAACTGCATCAGTATTTCATGTAAAAAAAAATTAAAAGGAAACAGAATCCATACCAATAAGCTGTGTATTTCATGACATCATAAAATGCTTTTGCCAGAGGCAGAATTAAATGGAAAGCAGCAGGATGTAGTTTTGTTAAAAACCTGTGACCAGACAGAGAGGATTTGGGATAATCTAGACTTATTGTTTTTGTGTTTGTGACATTTTTATGTTAGACTTGAGTTAGGGGCAAAGTTCCATTTTCTGGTTGAGTTCGAAAATCACATTATTGGTACAGCTGCAGGAGCCATGGCCCCAAATGCAACCCCTGGAAGGAAACAGACAAGATGGGGAAGTATTTTTGACAGCGGGAAAGCTGGAATGGGGCACATTATGCCACAAAAATTTGCTCTCCTTTTAATGCATGTTCCAGTAAATCTCTTGTGTAACATTACAGTTTTAAAGTTTCGAATGTTTCCAGTGTGTCTTTAAATTTCATTAAATATTTGGTTTATTGTGATCATTTTATAATGTATGAAATGATCAAATCACTGTTATGTAGTGGACATGAATATAATATTGTACATCAATTATATCTCAATGTAAAAGCTAATCAAGTCAAACTAAAAAGCGGTTTCTCAGTTTATAAATAATGTGTGTTTTTGTTGTGAGTGTAGTATATGTTCATTGTAGAAACTTTGGAAAATTCAAAAAAAGTGTTATAACACTAAAGTAAAATTCACCAATAATCTTACCCATTAGAGATATTACCGTTAAAATTGGAAAGATAAATTTGAAAGCACCCCCCTCTCGTCCTCCACAACGTTTACCAGGCTACCTGCATGCGTCCTGTATTGTCTGCCCCCTTGTTCATTCCGGTGGATGTAGGATAACCTTCTGCTTGAGTCCTGTGTCTAATCCACCCTCTTTCACCTAGCCTTTGTGCCACACTTCTTAAATGAAACTCTCCATTACCTTCCAAGTACTGCTGCTTTGCCAACTTTCACACAATTCAGTTTTCTATATTTGCTGCTTTCCAATACTCATTCATAATTTGCACATAATTATATCTACATATGGACATACAAATATATAATACATTAGATTAAAATATTCATGCTAGGACATATAATTTTTAATAGCTAAAGAATGCTTTGTCCCTGTGGCTATGTCATAATTCATTCATTACTTGTGAATATTCAGTTAATTCCACTTTTTCCATACTACAATAACATTGCAACATGTATTTTTTTCTGACCTTTAGAAATGATTTCAAATTCTATGATTCCAAAATTTGTTCTTTTAGTAATATTGGTAAGAAGTAAGCTTGTATTCTTTTTGTGTTTGCATAGTCACCTCATTCTGCTTTGACTTACCACCTCCAGATCTAATCTTACTACAGGGATTTTTGCCTAATGAAAAAGACTGGGCCCTTAAACTAAGGAGTCTGTGTGAGAGGAAAGGTCTCGAGTGGTCCACACAGAGATGATTTTGTTGTGGTAGTTTGTCTAAGATCTATTCACAAGCTACTAATTAAGACAAATCCTTTTGGGGGTCATAGTAAATGGCCTTCCTTTCAGGAGGTTCACTTTGATATCATTACTTCTTAATAGTACCACAAGGGACCCTTTATCTTGGACAACAGAGAACAAATGATAGAGCCAGTTGCAAGAATTATAGTAAATGGATACTCTGTTTGAAACATACATATTTATATTAATATAAATAGATAGATATAGAAGTTTCTATATTAGGATGCTGGGCTTCTCAGGTGGCTCAGTGGTAAAGAATCTGGCTGCCAAGCAGGAGATGCAGTTTCAGTCCCTGGGTCAGGAAAATCCCCAGGAGGAGGAAATGGCAACCCACTCTAGTATTCTTGCCTGGAGAATCCCATGGACAGAGGAGCCTGGGAGGCTATAGTTCATAGGGTCACAAAGAGTTTTATACGACTTAGTGACTAAACCACCACCACCACCACCATATCAAGATGCTAGTATAAAATTTGGATGAGGTTATCATATTTTGGATGATGAGCACTTTCACCTAAATATGCATAAAAAAGTCTTCATCCTGGGGGTTAATGTTACATATCTTATAGTCCAAATCCAGCTTCAGATTTTCTCCCTCTTGTTCTTAATTAACACTCTTGACTTTCTCAAGAAAAAAAAAAAACCTTATGATTGACACCTTTGGAAGAATCAGTGCCAAAATATTAATGGGAATTTCCTGTGCCTGTGGAGTTTCTTCTTATTTTTATCTGTATTTTCTAGTTTGTCAAATCAACTCATTTTCAGAGTTTGTGATAAGATGGGAAAAAGATTAACTTCATAGTGTAAGTAAATCAGACCATGAAATAGGACATAAATGTTCTTGGATCCATGTTGATGGGTCTTTGGCTCTGTGTCACCCTGGCACTTGCATCTCAAGTGTGTTCAAGTCAGTCATAGGGGATTTTCAATGTCAATATGCCCTTATAACATGTTTTCTGACTCAGCTGCACAGAGTGCTGATTGCTGTTGATGTTGTCTCTGTTATTTATTCCTACTTTGTCCTTCCTTTTAATTTGTCTCTGTCTTTCTATTTCAAATTGTGATCACACAATATTGTCATCACATAGTAGCTTTGTAGTGACCCTGAGACAGCCCTGGAAACTGCAGTCCTTGACTGACTTCGTGGCTGATTAAACTCCTCTTGGGAGGGGATCAGAGACCTCCTCTATGAATTGAGATGAAGGACATCTGCCAAGACTTTCCCAGTACTCATAAGATGTTTTCTGAATTATTATGCCCTCTCTCAATCCAAAAAGGCATTGATGTCATCTTTCTCTTCCTCTGTTCATGACCACTCTAGTGGATTCATCTGAAAATCTAGATAATGGAGCTAGATTCAAAAGACCAAATATCCCTACAAGGTACACGTAGTATGCCCTTAGTATACAAGTAAGGCTGGTGTGTTCATAGGTCTAGTTCCTTTCTAGACTTGAGTTCTTTTCAGTTGTTATTTATTCATTAATAATAGATTTCCAGCATTTGCCATGGTGTCTGGAACCCCACAGAGACTCAGAAAAGTGTTTACAGTTATGTTCTGGTTTCCTAAAGAAAAATCCAATAAATACCCAGGGACTCCACAAGGTCTTCTGTGGGTATTCTGTACTCCATTCAGATATCCCTTCTCAGAACTTCTTTTAATCACAGGGTGAAGCAAACGCACGCCTGGGAGGGTGGGGACACTCCCTCACTTCTTAGAAGTCTTCTTCCCTGTTCCCCCTTAGAATGGTACTTGGTAGGCAGTAAGTGCTCAATAAACACCAACCATGCTTTAGTTTGATTGTGTAAATGGGATGACTGTCCTCATTTGAAAACACTTTCTTAGTTTAATTCCCCTCAAAACTGGACATTGGTTTCCAACTCTATGCTGTTGATTATTGATTGGCATTGATTCATTGTAACTTCATGCTTCCATCCATTGCCTTTTTGAAAAAGTTTATCCATGACTGACTCTTTAAGGGAAATCAATAGACAGATGATTCGTGCTCAGTGAGACCATCATTATTTATTAGCTATCTGTTGACTATGACACCCTGCTAAGAGACTTCTTGTTGTTGTTGTTCAGTTGCTGTCATGTCTGACTCTTTGCAACCCCATGGACTGCAGCATGCCTGGCATCCTTGTCCTTCACTGTCTCCCGGAGTTTGCTCAAATTCATATCCATTGAGTCAGTGATGGCATTCAACCATCTCATCCCCTGCTGTCCCCTTCTCCTCCTGCCCTCAATCCTTCCCAGCATCAGCACCTTTTCCAATGAGTCAACTCCTTGCATCAATCGGTGGCCAAAGTATTGGAGCTTCTCATAAATCATGAGAAAAGCTAGAATTAGAACCAGAAAACCCTTGGGTGTTTTTTTCCCCCTCTTGAAAGTCACACTTTCTTCCCACTTAACTAAGGAGCAGACGTATCAGCAAACAAGAGATGACACGTTTCATCTAGGGATGGACTCCCCTGTGCTACAAACCAATGTGCCCTTGGTTTGTATACAGGAGACTCTTCTTTTTGACAGCATCTTACAGTATGGAGCTGGGGGATTCAGTAACAGAAGTGTGTTCCTCTTCACAAATCCTCCGGAGACAAGGAACTCACTTACAGATCAAGTTCTACTGTCAAACTATGGTTCCCATGGTAGAGATGCTAAAGAAAGAAAGTGAAGTCGCTCAGTCGTGTTTACCTCTTTGCGATCCCATGGACTGTAGCCTACCAGGCTCCACCGTCCATGGGATTTTCGAGGCAAGAATACCGGAGTGGGTTGGCATTTCCTTCTCCAGGGGAGCTTCCCGACCCAGGGATCGAACCCGGGTCTCCTGCATTGTAGGCAGATGCTTTATCGTCTGAGCCATCAGGGAAATCTTAGAGATGCTAACAGAATTCTAAAAATACTTGTGAATAAATTCCTTTTTGTGAAACCTACTCAGGGAGGCAGAAGCACATGAAGTGCTAAACTCAGTGAGGTGGTGCTGACTGTGTATATAGCAGTGCTTTAGGGAAAGGCGAGGGTCTGACTGAGATGGAGCAGAAAAGTGTCAGAGTCATGGAGGAGGAATCTGGGTGTAATCAGTGTCTGAAACTAAGATGCCGGTGCTGGGCCAGTGGGGACCTGGTGGTGGTGACGTCAGGGGAGGTGGGGGAGAGTTGGATGGGCTGCCCAGAAGACCAGGTCTGAAAGCATGAAGTGGATGCTCGGGAGCAAAAGGATATGAATGAAGTTTTAAGTGTCAAAACTTCTCTTTTACTATCCTTGTTTGGTTGGTGACTATTTGCAGATATTGTCAGCAGCTTATCCGAAATTCAGTGTATGTAACCACAAAGACCATATGAAATACCCTCCTTTGCACTGGAGCAGGGGGGTCTCAAACTTAATGAGGCTCAGAGATTGTGTATTTCATTAAATATGAAAGACACCACTTCTAAGCTTGGGAGTGTTTGTTGGCCATCATCTTGGAGGGAAGAGGCTCCTCACGGGTTCTGGAATATTGAGTACATCCATTGTCAAATATCATTGGTACCACTGTAAATGTGGTTTGCAGATTCTTCACACTTGAAATATATTAAATATTTTTAATCAGACATTTTTCTAGTGATGCTATAGTTGATACAAATTATATTGGAAACTTGAAAAAACACAAGAATGCACTTTGTCCTCAGTTAGGTTTTCATTAAAATTTTTACCTACTTTTGGCAGAATCTCGTTAAGCTCAGCTTTTTTGCCAAATTCTCACTAGATCTTGAGTGAGAATTTAGAAGTTCTGCCAAGGACCAAATACCTCTTTGGAATATAGTATCTTAGTTTGGTTGCAAGCTTTTATTCAAATAGTATCTTTCTAATTGAACTTATTTTACATTTTAAACCTTTATTTTTCTGTCTGCACCAGGTCTTAGGTGCTCTGCTTATAAGATCTTTAGTTGCAGCCGGTAAACCCTTTGTTGCAAAATGTGGAATCTAGTCCCCTCATGAGGGATCAACCTGGGCTTCCTGCATTAGGAGTGTGGAGTCTTAGCCACTGGTTCGCCAGGCTAGTCCCCCTATCTAATTGACTTTAAAATAGAGTTTATTTTTTTTAATTTTGCAGTTCAGATTTTTGTGTCTCATTAATATAAGTTTAATGTTCTTATACAGGAAGAAGCCAGGATATATTCTCCATTAGGTTAAATACATTATTGATCATGTGTTTTTGCCGTATTTCATTAATAGGAATAGTAAATAATCAGTTTATGGGAAAGGGTAATTTTTTTTTTTTTTTAGTTTGGATGAAATAGTTTTTAAAATCACTGGTGATATATAGTTAGGACACAGATATGAGCACATTCTGTCACCCGCATGCTTTTTCATTTCCTGCCTTGTGGGATGCTGTTTTATGAGGTAGCTGTTTTATTTGAGGGTGCCGTGAACTCAGCCCTTTATTCCCGGCATCACTGTCATTTTTGTCATTGTCTGTGCTCTGCCTGAGTGATGTGAGAATGGGTCCTCTGAGCTTTTTATTGGACCAGTGACTGGTGCTGCTTCATTTATACTCTGATCAAGATAGCCTGTTGCTGCTCTTTCATCAGTGAGTGCTCCCCTGTGATGTTAACTGATACATCTCAGCCACCCGTGGTCCCTCTGGGATGCAGGGCCATCTCAGAACATGTCACAGTGCCAACTGGAAGATGGGCATGGTCCCGGAAGCCCTCTTGTGTGTGCTGTGGATGGTATCTGCAGTAGCCATGGGCCACCTGGCATCATCTGTTAGGAGATGTGCTGCCAGACCCCCAGAATCTCATGGGCAAATGAAACCATTGTATTCTGACATTAATGTCTGTGTGAAAAACGACGGCAGGAAAGGCATTTCTCATTTTTTTCACAGCTTTAAAAAATGGATCAACTAATCAAATTGAAAAAATTGATTCTCGGCTCTGTGACTGTCATTAAATTTATTGAGCACATCTGTTCTTGGTTCTTATTTTATTAACACTGAAATAGATTCTCCTCCAGGACATTCGAGATCAAGTTCAGGTAATTCCACCTGGCAAGCAAGTCCTTCATGGTTTCTCAGTCGCTCAGTGGCCACCACATTGCCTTGCTTGTAGTCTCACAGATGGTCCCTCCCGCCTGGTCTGCCACCCCACTCACACTCCCCCCACCCTGCCCCCCTCTGTCTTCTTTGTGGTTCTCCAAGCGTGGTCCTGGGAACCACATGCATCAAGATCAGATGGGAAGTTTATCACAAGCCCAGATTTCTGGGTCAGAGCTGAGAGGTTTTGTGTAGGAGTCTCTGGGAGAGCAGAGTTGGAGTCTTTTGTTTTTGGTATTTATGTATTTTTTTGTTTGGCTGTGCTGGGTCTTACTCACAACATGCAGGGTCTTTCATTGTGGTGTGCAGCCTCAGTAGTTGTGGCTCACGGATTTGGTTGCCCCATGGCATATGGGATCTTAGTTCACCAGCAAGGGATTGAACCCGCGTTCCCTGCATTGGGAGGCAGACTTTCTGAAGCACCAAGAAAGTCCCTGGAGTCTGTTTTCAATAAGTTCAGCCTAAAATATGAGCATCATTGATCTATGAAACAAATTCCTTCTTGGAAGACTGCGTTTCACCGTCATCCAACTAGGAGGACAAGATCCTTTACTTGTCGGGGTCTTTCCTGCTTGAGTTGCCGCCTCTCTACCTGCTCCAGTAGGGCTGCACGATGTTGATGCTTCACTGTGTGCGGTGCTTGCCAGGCCCTGCCACTGGTCTGTCCTCATGGACTGGGACATCATCGGACAGCTCCCTTTGTCGGGTACTTAGCACCAGCAGAGTTTAACAAGTGCTATTTATTTGTTCACTGCCAGATCAGGATTAGCATGTGGTGACATTAAATTAATCCTAAGAGTATCCTTTAAATTCACTTCACACTGACTTATTAATTTGACTCCAGAAGAGTAAGAAAGAAGGTGGGGAAACAGTCCTCTCTTCCTTTTTGTGAGATCCTGTTTGAACAAATGAGGGGAAAAATAATAATATTTTAGATTATGATATAAAGACCAAGTATAAATAAAAAGTCATTACCAATGTGTCTTGCTCAGTTTAACATCAAAAATTAGAACACTGACTCAGACCAAATAAAATGGAAAAAGAAAGACAAGGAAACTTCTCTCCATGAAACTGAAAAAATTGTATTGTTATTTCAAACAAACCCATAAAACAGAAAAGCTGTATTGTTACAAGGAGACAATTGGTTCCTTTTCTTTCTAAAGTGATATTACTTAAACCGTTTTTATTACATTTTCTCAGACCACAAGATGCAGAATGTTTAATACAGGTCATAAAGAAGGCATACCCATAAAATATTTGTAAGCAGAGACTTGTGGCAGAATACCTCTGATGTTGCAATTGCAGTTTTATTTAGGAATATAAACTATCCACTCTTGCTCTGGAACCAGTGATGGTGCGTTGAATATTTACCCTTCCTTCAAACTCTGTCTTAACATATCAAGGACATTTTGTGTAATTGGAAATCTACTTTATGGTCATCAGGTTTTGGAAAGTTGTTTTTCTCCCCATTTCTCTTTTTGTTTCTACCAAAGAAATTGGACTTAACTACTCCTTAGTCACACAGAAAAGAATCCAAAGAGATTCTGAAGTAGTATTGATGCTTTTATTAAGCTTTAATGTTGATCTTTGGGACTTCCCTGGTGGTCCAGTGGCTAAGACTTTGCCCTCCCAGTACAGGGGCCTGCGGTTCAATCCCTTGTCAGGGAACTAGATCCCGCATATGGACACTAAAGATCCAGCATGCTTCAACGAAGATCAAAGACCCCATATGCAGCAACTGACCCATCACAGACAAATAAAGAAATATTCTTAAAAAATAAATAAAGTTGCTCTTTGCCAGGGTGCTAAGTTGGGCTTCCCAGGTGGCACTAGTGGTAAAGAACCCACCTGTCAATGCAGGAGATGGAAGTTTGATCCTTGGGTTTAGAAGATCCCCTGGAAGAGGGCATAACAACCCACTCCAGTATTCTTGCTTGGAGTTAATCCCATGGACAGAGAAGCTTGACGGACTACAGTCCATAAAGTCGCAAAGAGTCAGACACAGCTGAAGTAACTTGACACACAAGCTGGATATCTTAAATATAAATTTGTGAGAATATGTATCAGCAAACTGGCCAAGGAGTTGTCTGTTGATATGTACCTCCTCGTGTAAATACCGCTTCCATGTGGAACCACCCTCTTGATTCAATGTGAATGCCTGCAGTTGGAGCTCTCAACCATTCAGTGTTTATTTTTTGGAGCCCACTAGGGCTTGTGAACAGATTCCAGTTTGGATACAATGTCAATGGCGTTTACTCTGTAAATACTACATTAGTATTTGACTCTCATAAGTTCTAGGTAATATAACTGTTATGTGTCTTACTTTCTACTCCCATCCACCAAGAGGCTGTTTCCTACTGAATATCGGCGTGTGACAGGTTCACAAAAAATAACCCAAGAAGGACTTCTGTGGACAAGATTGCAGGGGAGATTGCTGGCAATGGCCTTGAAAGAAAGAAGAGGGCAGGGAGCTCAACTCTGTAAAATCTTGTAGACTAATCTAGTAGACAAAGTGAAATTGGACACACTTATACTGGAAGAAATTAAAAGGCTTTGAATAACATCATAAGGAGATCAAAAATGCCTCATCTGTCACCTGAATTCACATTGGCTTTCATTCTCTCACTCTGAGTTTCTAAGGATCTCAGTTATTACCTGCAAGATTAGTAATATATGTCTCAGTGTGGCATCTTGTGCTCAATTTGTGTGTGTGAGTCTGTGTATATTTGATCTTGTCCCGTCGTTATTCTGGAGGAGTTGGGCATTTTCCCAGAGACCTTTAGTTCTTAAAGCATACCAGTTTAAAGGAGACAGGTGAGGTGGTGTCAAAAACCTTGCTGGTGTGGATACAGAGAGGACATTGGAGGGGAGAACTCCGTGAAAACCTTTGCTGCTCCCGCACACACCGCTCTCTGCCTTTGGCTGTCCCCTTCACTCTGTAATTACCTCTCGCATAATGAGACGTTATCGCTGGAGTACCAATACCTTCTAGGGACTTTAGCTGCAGATGCCGAAAAGAGCTGCACGGGAGTGGGGACTACAGTTAATAATGAAGAGAAGAAACCTTTCAAGTTCATTAAGAGAAGAAAAAAAAAGTTCCGGCTCTCACTGCTGAGCCTTGGCATATTCCCCGGGAAATAAATACAACAAGTGGAGCTGTCTGGTATTTATCTGACTTTAAAGCAGGAGCCCTGAACAATGAAGACACCAGGAGAGTGAGAAAGAGAGAAAGTTTGTTTCTGCATGGGGGACTCTCACAATCTTTCTTACACATATCTGAGGTGGGTGGGGAGAGGGAGTCCTGCATTCAGCAAAGAGAGGTAGAAGCTGTAAGGATGCTGCTAGCTGAAGAGGGGATGCTGTTTTAAATTAGATGAAACTAACTAGTGATTTTAGGGCTTCCCAGGTGGCACTCGTCGTAAAGAATCCACCTGCCAATGCAGGAGACACAAGAGACATGAGTTCCATCCCTGGGTCAGGAAGATCCCCTGGAGAAGGGAATGGCTACCTACTCTAGTATTCTTGCCTGGAGAATTCTATGGACAGAGGAGCCTGGTGGGATACAGTTCTTAGGGTCTCAAAGAGTCAGACACGACTGAGCGACTTTGCATGCATGCAATCAATGATTTTAGCTTCTGTAGTCTGGTTCTTTTTTTCCAATGACTGACTATAGTATGTTTGAAAAAGGATGCACTCAGCCACAAAGAGAAGACATGTTTATAAACTACTAGAAGTCCAGAGCCAGCGAGAGTTGAAAGAAAAATGGATTGAAAACTAGAAGACCTGAGAGTCGGGTTTTGGTCCTGCCCTGTCACCAGTTTGCTGAGTGGTTTGTGAGTACCACCTCACCTGTCTGGAGTATTTATTCTCTTCCTGTGAGACCAGATGGAAAAGAATAAATGCCTTCCATGTGTCCCATCATGCCATAAGGATAAGGATCATTTGATGATGCATTGCTAAAAAAGTTTTTAGATTAGTTCCTTTTACTGAAAAAGCTTTGTATTTTTCAAGGATAACCTTGAGTGGGAATGATAATCATGTTTAGATTACAGTTTTGTGCTATAAGACTTCTTCTAATGCTTTAAAAATGAATTATAGTGGCTTGTTGATTTCTTTCTAAGGTTGAGCATCCTGTTCCCCCGTGACATATATAAGACATATGGTACAATCCTTGTATAAGTAAGAATATGTAACATAAAGCCAACTAAAATCCAGCTTAACAGCATATCAATATGTGTTCTTGATAAATTTGTTTGCGGGAGTGAGGGAGGGCAATCAGAGCTGAGGTTGGGAGGCAAAGAGGCTTGAGAGTTTCCAAGACACCAGAATTATCTCATGACCATTTTTTAAGAACCTCCTGGTTGTTCTGTGTATGCATAACAGGTTGTACGGCAGCGTTGTTGTCTGCCATGGTCAAGTGGCAACCCTCTCCTTTCTGCCCGACTTATCATGGTACCAAAAGCCTCTAGGAAATGTGTATATTGATGTCCTTCAGGAGAAAATGTTAAGGATTTGAAACAAAGCAATGGCAGTCATAATTGAGAGGAACAGATTTCAGTGATATTTTTAAGGTGGAAAAGTAGAAATTATGGAAATTCCTGCATCCTTTGCCTGGAATAGCCTTCTCTCTCCCTTCTGGCTAACACTTCCTCATCCCCTAGTCTTTCAAAATTCAGCACAGAGATCAATACCCCCAGAAGACTTTCTTCCTCACTCTGGTTGGACATCTGCCAGCGTCCAGCCTCTGCTTGTACCAAACTTGCACTCTGGTTGTTGGTTTTTGTGTGTGTGAGTGTGTGTGTCTCCCTGGCTGGTCTCTCAGTCCTTCTAGGAGAAAGTGAAAGTGAAAGTGGCTCAGTCCTGTCTGACTCTTTGCTACCCCATGGACTATATTGTCCATGGAATTCTCTAGACCGGAATACTGGAGTGGGAAGCCGTTCCCTTCCCTAGGGGATGTTCCCAACCCAGGGATCGAACCCAGGTCTCCTGCATTGCAGGAGGATTCTTTACCAGCTGAGCCACCAGGGAAGCCCAAGAATACTGGAGTGGGTAGCCTGTCCCTTCTCCAGGGAATCTTCCTGACCCAGTAATCAAACTAGGGTCTCCTACATTGCAGGCGAATTCTTTTCCAGCTGAGCTACCAAGGGGGACTCTCCTGTTTCATTCATAGATCATCTTCAAAGCCTGGAACAGAGTTTTGCTCATTGTAGACACATGATGGATATTTATTGAGCAGATGTCTGAAGGTTTGAAATAGAGAGTGAGAGAGAAGCTAAAGTGATGATCAGACTCCTGTTTTGGACCCAAACTGATATGTTTACTGTCATTATGTAATAACATTTTATACATTGAAAAGCATTATCTAAAACCTGAGTAATTATTACACTTGTTTTCAAAACAGCCTTTTTTCACTCAGGTGCTTTTAGAAGTTAGATTTCATGTTTGGAAAATTGTTGAACTAAGTATCACATTTTTTTGGTATCATTTATCATGTCTATCTTTTTAACTATTTCTTATAAAATCCATATCATGGAGCATGAATCTGTGGGTGCACCCGTTCCTCCACTTAGTAAGTTAGAAACGTGTAACTGAAATGCAATCTGTTAAAAATCAAAAGAAAGGAAATTTTCGTTTTGATTTATTGCCATTTCTTAAAGTCTGTGTTTGTAATTAAAAGAAGTTTCCTTTTCAGCTTCGTCCTTAGCAGCCAATGTTTAATTTTCATAGCAAACAACTGACACATAATGGTGATTAAAAAGTTGAAAGTGTGAAAAAGTAAAATTTAAACAGAATAAATTGCAAAACATTAAATTGAATTGAAATTGACACTTGTTAGTCTCTAAATTTGACAGGAGCTTTCTTAATAAATTAAACATAGTAGATGGTTTTCCTTTGCATTTCTTCTAATAGGCCTGGCAAATAACATATTTGATATGTGATATTGAAGAGGAGTTTATCTTGCCCATTTAATTTCATCACGTTTTACAAAAGGAGTATTTCATTTTAGCAAGCCTATTTTGACTTGGAGCATATATTTTAAAAGTGAGTCAGGAGGTGAAATGGTTAGCTTGATTCTTCAACCCCAAATGCCATTTTCACTGGGAGATAAACATTGCCTCTTGCTGCTGCTGCTCCTAAGTTGCTTCAGTTGTGTCTGACTCTGTGTGACCCTATAGATGGCAGCCCACTAGGCTCCCCCATCCCTGGGATTCTCCAGGCAAGAACACTGGAGTAGGTTGCCATTTCCTTCTCCAACTCATGAAAGTGAAAAGTGAAAGTGAAATCACTCAGTCATGTCCAACTCTTAGCGACCCCATGGACTGCAGCCTACCAGGCTCCTCCGTCCATAGGATTTTCCAAGCAAGGGTACCAGAGTGGGTTGCCATTGCCTTCTCCATTGCCTCTTACAGTATTTTCCTAATCTTCCCGTGACTTTTTCTGGAGGCCTGATTAATTGTTGGCTCTCAAAGTGCATTGCATGTGTTTCTACTGTAGTAACGAGGTCATTGCCACGTGATTGTGAGTCTCTGTGTCTGAGACCACAGCTGGTTATAAGAACCTTGCAGAAAGAGACATTGTGTGGCATTTTCAACTTTGGTTTCCCTAGAGCCTAGCACACTCCAGATATCCAGCACATGCTTTGTAGAGATAACTTTAAGCATACTTTGAGTCTGTTTTACTTTGGTGAGGAGGTAGATGGAGTTCCCTGTGCCCATCAGAAACCACAGATGTCTAGTTCAAGTTCACTCTGTTAACCCATGTGGTAATTTTTATTGGAGTATAGTTGCTTTACAGTGTTGTGTTAGTTTCCTGCTGCGCAGCAGAGTGAAATCAGCCATATGTATACGTTAGATTCTTTTGGCAACTTTCTCTTGATTTATTTTTCATCCTGAGCACTTACCCATTGGCTGGCTCCTAAGGTTAACAAGATAGCAAGGACATTGTAGGGGCCCTTGGGATTATTCCCAACTGTAGACAAGCATCCTGAGAACCTCCTATGTCCCACATCTTGTATGAGTGAAACACAGTGAAGGCAGACATCGGTTGTGTTGAAGAAGGAAAGAGCCAGGATACCACAAGCCGTGTTATAAAGAGGAGAGAGTGGTGGGCTGCAGTTTGCATCTGTTAGAGAAGTGGGCAGGTTGGTACTGCTAGGGACCCAGTGATCCTCGGAATCCGATTCCCAGGAGTATTTTGAACACTCAGTGACTCCCTGGCTGCTAGTAGCACTAACAAGGAGGGAGTTGGGAGCCTGGTGGGGAGGAGCGGGGAGGGAGCTGTCCTAAGGCCAGGAGACAAAAGACAGCATCCAATTTGGAGTGTTTTGAGGA
Source organism: Antilocapra americana (assembly GCA_007570785.1). Taxonomy (NCBI): domain Eukaryota; kingdom Metazoa; phylum Chordata; class Mammalia; order Artiodactyla; family Antilocapridae; genus Antilocapra; species Antilocapra americana. The sequence continues at coordinate 14,911,341 of ML661908.1, forward strand.
TGACTCTCCTGGCAAGAGAGATGAGAAATGTCTGTGGCAGTGACTAGTACCCTAGTGTTAAATATTTATAAATATGATTTTTCTTCAGTAGCTACTGCTGCCCTGGGCTTTACACGGGGATGCTAGCCCAAGGCAGACAAAAGTAGTTAAAGCATGTCTAGCATAGCAAGCAATGCTTGGGCATTTACCTGAAGAGAATGTTGAATTTTGACCCTGTTACTGGTACATCTTGGCATTTCCCAGTGGTACAAATAGTGAAAAGAGGATGTTAATCTTAACATGAATTCCCTTATGAAATCAGGATTGAGTTTTTGATGGAAGAAAACAGAATTTTAATACTCGGCTTCCTCTGAGAATTTTTTATCATGTGTAAAGAAGTCCTACATAGTGAGGAATGGGAATATAAAAGAGTAATGTTGGATATTTTTGATAGGGAAGCTGTATTTGGATAATTTCCTGCAGACTGTGAATAATCCTCATGAATTTCAGAATGCAAACCATGACATTATATTTAGGACATAGCCAACGATGAAAAGATATACCATAGAAGAATTATGCTGGTGACAGAAATGTCAAGATATTGCATGAATCTTGGCCCAGTTCAGGAAACCAACAAGTTTTTGGGTTTTTTTTCGAGAAATGCTTGATACTAGGTAGCCCATCTGATGACAAGAGCAAAGCCCCAGCCTCTGCTGGCCTCACCAGCTCACTGGAATCAAATGATTAAGGCCAGGCAGAAATGCATGATTACCCTGCAATAGCTATAAAGGAAGCTTTTCATGTTCTTTATCTATTACAAAAAAAGTGATAAATAAGAGGAATGAATCAAGGAGTAAAGAATTTTCAGAAAGGTAGTAGGAAAAAAATGATAAAGGAATTTAAGACATACAGAGGCTTACACAGATCTGCAAATACTAAGTTTGCCTTATTTAAGGTAGCTATGACAATTTGGAATGGGTGGAAAAGATAGCAGTTGGATGCTATTTCAAGGATTTCAAGAATAGGAGCTCTTGGAAAAGACCTTAATGACACCGAAAGGAAGGCATATGGAACCAAGAGGGAGGAGTATTGGATTCACGTGATAGACAAGAGGACTCTTTAGCCTTGTTGACCTGGAGACCCCCTCCAGAAAAGAACAGTGATGAAGGTTAAAGATAGCTGGGAGGAGATTCACATACTCTTGAAGATTTCACTCTTCTTGCTGAAAGGTACAGGGCTGAGGAATGGAGTGCCCCCCCCCCCATTTTTTTTTCTTTTTGTGAGCCTCTTTTCCACAAAAGAGAGCCCCGTTTAAGAAGAAAAAGCTTTTCCAAGGAGCACAGAGGGCAGTGCCCCCAGGGAAGGGATGAACTTCTTGCTCAGCATCATGGCACCATCATGGTCACAGGACCTTAGAGGAAGCCACCACTGAGCTCTGGGAGGGAGCCCTATTTTCCTTCAAGATGAGAGGCCCTCTTCTCAGGGGGCATTACTGGCCTCTGCTGGACCATTTTTTAGTGAAAGGAACTCTCCCCATAAAGGTGACTCCTTTCCTCTTCTTCTTCATATTGATTCAAAATCAAGATTGATTCAAACGAGGGTTATGAAGTGAGGACTTACCCGTGGCGACCCGGTGGTTAAGACCCCCTGCTTCCACTGCAGGAGCCTCAGGATCAATCCTTGGTCAGGGAACTAAGATCCCACCTGCTGCCAAGTGTTGCCAGAATAATAATCATGATAATAAGGATTATGAAGTGACTTGCCAGTTCATCTTTTCTAAACGAGCATCCTTACCAATGATGTATGCAGCTCCTATCTGTTCCTTCTGGAATTGGATGGAGAGAGTGGGGGACATGGTCTGTGGACAATGAAACTCTCATTTTCTTTAACCCAAATTGCAATAATCTGGTAATGGCCAATTGAAGTCTTTGAATGTATTGGATAAGTAGTTCCTAAATTAGGAGAGTGAGTTCTTCAGTGGTCACAGAGACAGGAAGACCCTAAAATTTTTGCATTCTCATGTAATGTCCAGGAACCCCCTCATTGAACATATTATTAATGAGAGACTGGAGATGCCACTAGCTCTCTCGGGTCACCTTAACTCAGCATTAAAAAAAAATTCATTTGAAGCAATTCTACTCAGATGGACGAAACTGGAGCCCATTATCCAAAGTGAAGTAAGCCAGAAGCAAAAACAACAATACAGTATATTAACGCATATATATGGAATTTAGAAAGACGGTAACGAGAACCCAACATGCGAGACAGCAAAAGGAACGCAGATGTATAGAATAGACTCGTGGACTTTGTGGATGAGAGTAAGGGTGGGATGATATGGGAGAAGGGCATTGAAGCATGTTAATTGTCATGTGTCTAATCAATTGCCAGCCCAGGATTGATGCTTGGGGCTGGTGCAGCGAGATTTCCTGGGGGGGAGGGAGGAGGGAGGGGGGTTCCGGAGGGGAAGCATATGTAAACTCATGGTGATATCATGACAATGTATGGCAAAAACAATAAAAAAAAAATTAGTATTGGTAAAGCCCTCTTATTTGGGCGCCTCCCTGCTGGCTAACACAGTCAAGAATCTGCAGTGCTAAATGCTTCAAAGGGGAAGTGATCTTCAAGTATTATTTTATGGCCATAGTCAATAACCTGGTGGGCATTTTCTCTTTGTAGCTTCTGATTTCTATGAAATCTCATGAGAATAAGCAATCTCTCAGTTGATCAGATCTTCAACAACACTTCCTTTATTGCCATAGCAACCAAATCTGTCCTAACTTCTCAAATCAGCTAATCAATTGTGGTCCTTGGTTTATGTGATTTGACAGCAGCCATGCCTCAAGATTACTGGCTCTTTGTTCGTTAGGTAATAAGTGTCTGGAAGACAGTTGGGACTTCCCTCGCGGTCCAGAGGTTAAGACTCCATGCCTCCACTGCAGGAGGCACGGGTTTGATCCTTGATCAGGGAACTAAGATCCCACATGCCTCTCGATGTGGCCAAAAAGAAAAAGAGAAATCTTCTGAAGTATAATATGAAGGACTCATTCAGTATGTGAGTCTGACGTCTCATCTCAGGATAATTAGCTTGAATAATAGTTACAGCCATGTTTCCCCCTTTGTATATTATTAATTAAGGAAACAAGTTCATTATTTCCAGCTCTCTGGAAATAGGTCATATACTTTATTCCCACAGTGATCAAATGCTTAAAACCCAAATCAAGACATTAGATCTGACAGAAGACTGTGTTTTCCTGATGTTTGAATTATTGCATTCAGTCTTTAAAACATTAAAGAAATAAAAACATACTTAGCTATACCTTTAGCTAACACATTTCACTGCATTTAATTAAAGAACTGCAGGTTTGGGCTTCTTTACATTTTTTTTGTAGCAGTTTGGGGTTAAAACTTTTTTTTGCATCCATTCTTTGACATAGAGTCAACTATGACAGTTCATCCAAAATTCAGTGTGAATAGTCTTTAGCATCTATTAGGGTTGAGTTTATCTTCAGTTTCATTTGATTTTCATCTTTATTTTCACTCTATTGGTCTGGGTCAAGTGTGAAATGATGCCTATCCTTTGCTTTCTAGAATCAGTCCCTCAATTCACTGATTTTTATACAGTTTGCTAATGCAAAGATTTCACTGGCCCCCAAATATCACTTCTAGTTTGATATAACCAGCCTGTTCTCACTGGTGTTTCCATGCTGCACTGGAGATTGTTTTTAATGCCACACTCTTTTGATTTCTAATTCATGAACTACTTCATCACTGAGCTTATCAGAAAGAAATGTAAATCACTGACCTACTCAAAAACTCCCCTTTTTAAAACATCTCCCAAGTTCATAATTCCCTTTGTGACTGGCATATTTTACCAGGGTAGAGTTCGTAATCATAGGAATGATGACTCCACACTGCAATTCTGAAGGTACTTTAGTCAGCTGGGGGCTACCTCATTGCAGTGAGGGCCTCTGTGTCCAGTCGGCACCCACATATTAGGGGTATTCAGTTTGCATGTCTAGAAAACCTATCACCCAATGAGTGGGACTAGCAGAGTGCTTGCAGTGTATACTAATCGTATCTGGGATCCGTGAATCAGGATTTGTTCATTTGCACAAGGCCGTGGGTGTGCAACAACAGACCCCTCAGGAAACCAAATGACTGCAAGGGAATTCCCACTTCAAAGGATAAGAGCTATGAGGTTCCACACCTTCCTACCAGTGATCCTCCTAATTTCTCTGATTGAAAGAAGTCATCAGATCTTTCTCATCCAACTGTAGTCTCTATACCTACATGGAAACTCATGGACTGTCATAGGTACTCACTTAGAGATTAAAATACTATTACTTTACCCCCACCTTAAATGAATATTTGTGAGGTTTTTTTTAGCATTTAAAAAAATTATTTATGTATTTTTGTAGTTTATTTTTGGCTGCACTGGGTCTTTGTTGCTATCCCAGCTTTCCCTAGTTGGGATGTGTGGGCTTCTCATTGTGGTGGCTTCTCTTGTTGAGGAGCATGGGCTCTCCGGCTTCCATAGATGTGGCATGTGGAATCTTAGTCCCAGGCCTGGGACTGAATTTGCATCCTCCAAATTGACAGGCATGTTGCTAACCACTGGACCACTAGGCAGGTCACTACATCAGCATTTGTACACAATGTCTGGATGTGAGAATTGAACCATAAAGAAAGCTGAGTGCCAAAGAATTGATGCTTTTGAACTGTGGTGTTGGAGAAGACTCTTGATAGTCCCTTGGACTATGAGGAGATCCAACCAGTCCATCCTAAAGGAAATCAGTCCAGAATATTCATTGGAAAGACTGATGCTGAAGCTGAAGCTCCAATACTTTGACCACCTGATGTGAAGAACTGACTCATTAGTAAAGACCCTGATGCTGGGAAAGATTGAAGGCAGGAGGAGAAGGGAATGACAGAGGATGAGATGGTTGGATGGCATCACTGACTCAATGGATATGGGTTTGAGTAACCTCTGGGAGTTGATGATGGACAGGGAGGCCTGGTGTGCTGCAGTCCATGGGGTTGCAAAGAGTCAGACACGACTGAGGGACTGAACTGAACTGAATGTGTTAATAGGAAAATTTGGGTCAATTAGATTATTTTATATTAGACACTTTTGGTTATGTTGAATAGTGTTACAGTCAGTATAAGTAACCCACCAAGGTGATCATTGCTATTTCCACTAATTACACAAATGCCAGTGGAGTAAATATAGTTTAGTTCAGTTCAGTCGCCCTTTCTGTGAAGTCAGACAGTCCAAGTAAACATAGTAGGATACCCTATGGATTGTGGATCTGCCTCCCCAGTTTTGACAACACCTAAGTTATCAATGAGCAAAACATTAGTTATCAATGAACAAAACATTCTGTGCTTGGGGGAAAGTTGTAGAGATGAGGATGGGGGGGGTTGAAGTCATATGAGACTGAAATCATTTGGTCAAACTCATACCAGATGCAAAAATGGAGGGAGGTCAGTGAGGCTTACCTGATTCAATCAGTACTCTTGTCATAGCCCAGAATCTTTTCAATCCATCACTCTTGATAGCGTCTCTCAATCTGAGTTGACAGTAGCATTGCCACTCATTTCCTGTCACTGCCTTGGATGGCTCTGTGTGGGGGATAGAGGAAGAGTGCTTTTGTGGAGCCTGAAAAGCTGCCCCAGGGAGCCACTCTCTCTTCCTGAGCTCGCTCATGGACGCTTCTCGGAACCAGAGAGCATTAGCCATGAATAGCCCCCATGACCACAGCTTGGTTTGGTTTAGCTCACTTTTTCCTTGAGGATAAATAACCATGATAACATCCCCAGTCCTAACCTGAAGAATGATTCCAAACCCTTCAAAGGTGACTCTCGCCTGGTCCTCACAAGACTTCAATTCCTGAGGCTTTCCGAGCATCACAAGAAGCAGAGAGAAGGACACCACCAGGACTCGGAATCACACAAACTCGGGTTTGATTCTTGGCTCCACAACTTGCCACTTGTGAGACTCTCCTGAATTTGTTTCCTTACCTGTACAGCTGGTGACAGTTGCATCCACACCCCACTTCATAGAGGGGGACAGAAAGGAAAAGTGCACGGGCAAAGTGTGGCATTTATTTGTTGCTTCATACAAGTTTATTCCGTTTCTCTAAAAGTCGTTGAATGATGTACAAGTCCTTGTATGTAGATAGGACAGTAGCATTTGGAAATATTTGTAGATGGCAATGGCTTTAAATATACTGACAATTATGTGAATGGGAGGAAAAGATGGGTATTTTCAATTTACTGAGCCTTCCCAAAGACACAATGTGTGAGACAGAGTAGAACATATGTTAAGAAAGAAAAAGAAAAGGGAGACAAACAAAAGCAATCAGAGCTAAGAGATTTTCAGTAGAGTCCAAAAGAAGCTCAACCCAGGGGGCAGTTTTGCGGTGACATTTTGATAGTAAATGAATCCTTAGGGGACTGTGTCTGAGCCTTGAGTCATCTCTTCTCCTTCCTCTTGGTATCACAGCTTCATCTCCAGGCTTTCTGGGTGAAAGTCGCTTAGTCGTGTCTGCCTCTTTGTGACCCCATGGTGTATACAGCCCATGGAATTCTCCAGGCCAGAATGCTGGAGTGAATAGCCATTCCCTTCTCCACCAGAGCTTCTTGACCCAGGGATCGAACCGGCGTCTCCTACATTGCAGGTGGATTCTTTACCAGCTGAGCTATCAGGAAACCCAAAGTTCCACCTTTGCTGATCATCGACCTGAGACTGACTTTGCATTAATCCCCAGATGACAGACGCATCCCTAGTCTGTTTGTTACTTTCTACAAATCCTGGTCTGCTCTTCTGTCTGTTGTGAGAGGTTTCTAACTAACTTAAAAAAAAATCGGGGATTGAAAAAAACTAATAGTTCATAATGTGACAAATGCCCATAGGAGAAGAAATTCCAGCTAGATGTACCATTATCTGCTGGCTTGAGATTTCTTTTTCTTTTGGTACACATCCTTCAACAGCAAGTCTCCAAGTTGATTTTTGTCTTGGCTTTTGCTACTATTCCTCCACCTCTGTTCTTCTCTAGTCCTTTCCCTGGGTATAACTAGCTAAGGATCAGTTGTTTTTATCCTTCCGGGCAGAGACGACCCTGAGCATCTCTGAGTAGAGACCTCATCTGTAAGGAAGAACTTGCCCCAGGGACAGTGACTTGTGTTCAAGTTCTCCAGATGGTTCTGCTTGCCCCCGTTCCCATTAGCCCTCACAAATGTAGCTGTAAACAGATGCGGTCGAGGACATTTGGATTTAAAGCATTGGCACGATCACAAAGAGAGTCTTTTCTCCCCATTAGTATTTCCAAAGAGCAAACTGAATGTCTACTCCAAGGGAGATAACTCCTACGAAGAGCATCTGTTAAGAGTTTAAATCGCTTTAAGAGCATGACTCTCAAAATAGCCCACACTGTTTGCATTTGTTGTACCATCAAATACTGTTCAGAGCCCACAAATGTTGTCCTGTACCAAGGAGCTTAAAAGAACCAGCTATTGCTCTTCGAGAAGTCATCACTGAACACTGCTAAAAGGTGCTGGGCTCACTGCTGTTTGTGTTTTTTCTTCTGCAGGTTGAAACCAGCATGTATGATGCTTTGCAAGCCTACACTTTTATTTATTTAATTTTTTATAAATTTTTATTATTTATTTTTTAAACTTTTTATTTTATATTGGAGGATAGCCAGTTAAGAATGTTGGGATAGTTTCAGGTGAACTGCAGAGGACCTTGGCCATATACATACATGTATCCATTCTCCCACAAAATCCCCTCCCATCCAGGCTGCCACATGACGTTGAGCAGAGTTCCCTGTGCCACAGAGCAGGTCCTTGTTGGCTGTCCATTTTAAATACACAAGTGTGTATCTGACGTAACTCCCTAACTGTCTCTTTCCCACATTCTTGCCCCCTGAACAAGCCCATGCTTTTAAAATCTGTACCAGAGTGCTTGTTCAAGTGTCTCCTTTTCAGGCATCATTGGAAAGCACTGGGAGAAGCGAAAGCAACTCTGAGGCAGGCAGAGATGTGATCGTTTTCCCAAAGAAAAGGATGGGAGTTGCTGATTGATTTGTTCAGAATCAGTTCTTAGATTCTTGAGCCTTGATTTGTGTGAAGGTAGCTGTGAGCCTTGTTCTTTCCTGAGACTGCTGTGTTGTCCAGGATTGTGTCACGTAGGTTATGGAGCATCCTGTGTGATGTTTGGGTTCAAATGCCTGCTAGTTTGCAGAACTCAGTTAGATACAGCATGAAAAAAGAAATTTCAGTAACTGCTCCAGGGATTCACTGAATAGTGTAGAAGAAGAAGAAGAAATAAGATATACAAATGTTGTTATTATTGTTTACTCACTAAGTCACGTCTGACTCTTTTGCAACCCCGTGGGACTCTAGCCCACCTGTCTCCTCTGTCCATGGAATTTCCTAGGCAAGAATATTGGAGTGGGTTGCCATTTCCTTCTCCAGGGGATCTTCCTGACCCAGGAATCGAAACCATATCTCTTGAATTGGCAGGTAGATTCTTTACCACTGAGTCACCTGGGGGCATTAAAAAAAAATCCTCCTATACAGCATTCTTTCTGATAATTGTGGTAATCTAAAAGAGTTGAAAGGTATGCTGATGTGCCAACTACAGTTAGTATATTTCCAAGCCTCCTTTGACTGATTCCTTATACATCAAATTCTTTGCTGAAATGAGACACATTTTTCTAAAAGTATTAATGTTTTGGGATGTTGGAGCTTTTGTGCTCACCACAAATGATTTTTCTTAAATTCACAGGATTGCTGTGTGCAGCCTCAGGCTGTCTTGTCAGGCTCAGTTTTTACATTCCAAATTGAATGGTGAAGACATGACATTTAGGAAATGGGGAGAGAAATAATTGTGTATAACAGGAAAAATGCTGTATCCACAAAGGCTTACAATTCCCATGGAAGAGTCTTGCTTTCATCCTTTAAAAGATTTTATATTGAAGGATAGAACAGCCATAGGTGCTTCTTAATGTTAAAACGATGAAAGTGACCAATGAGTTAGCTGTCTCCAAGCCAGTCCAAACCCTGAATAGAATGGAACCTCTCGTGGCTTTGCATCCTTAGTAACTGGCACAGTGCTCAGCATAACATATGCTCTCAATATTTGTTGGAAGGGAACACAAGAAGGGAAGGAAAGAGGGAGAAAGAAAAAAGCCACCAGGAAAGGATTGAGGGGAGGAAGGATTAAAGAAAGAAGGCTTCCCTCATGTCTTGGTGGTAAAGAACCCACCTACCAATGCAGGAGACGCATGCAGGTTGTGCAGATCCGCTGGAGAAGGAAGGCAAGCCACTCAAGTGTTTTTGGCTGGAAAATCTCAGGGACAGAGGAGCCTGGAGAGCTACAGTGCATGGGGTCACAGAGAGTTGGACACAACTAAGCAACTGAACAAGGGAACAAGGAAGAAGAGTCAAATAAGTGGAACTGCAAGAGAGATTGCTTTGTTAAAATACACCAGGGACTTCCCTGGCAGTCCAATGGTTAAGACTCCACAGTCCCAGTGAAGGGGCCATGAGTTTGATCCCTGGTCGGGAAGCTAATAAGATCCCACAAGCCACATGGTATGGCCAAAAATTAAAAAAATAAATAAAAATTTAGGAATAAAAAAGCTATGTGTTAAAAAATATATATACATACCCCACAGAAAAATCAAGGGACATGTTGGGCTTCCCTTACGGTTCAGCTGGTAAAGAATCTGCCTGCAATGTGGGAGACCTGGGTTCAATCCCTGGGTTGCGGAGATCCATCCCCTGGAGGAGGGAAAGGCTACCCACTCCAGTAGTCTGGCCTGGAGAATTCCATGGGCTGTATAGTCTATGGAGTGTCAAAGAGTCGGACACAACTGAGCGACTTTCACTCACTTCACTTCCAACTCACACAATTGCTGAGAATCCTGGATCCAGAATATACATCTGTCTTTATACTATACCTTCCTCTGGTCCTTCTGCTTCAGAGTGGGAAATCACCTCCTAAATACATTTAAATCTTTGAAAAGAATTATTAAAAATAATGTGTAAATTAAAATGTTGTTGGAAGAGAAACCTTGCCTGACCTGATTTAAGTTTAAGGGAGCCAAATAAGATTTTGAAAGGCCCTAGGAAGGCTCCATTTCGTAAAAGAGGGGGAAAAAAGTTACGTGAGGAGCATCTGGAAAGCAGTTCTTTCAGTTATTTCCATAATATTTCTTTAACCTATTTTAATTTTACAACCAAAGTGTACACTGGCAGCCTCCTATCTCCCATTCCTGTCCAAAGCTGCTTTGCTTATTGCTCCTTCCCTCTATGTTTCTCCTTCCTTGTGGGTGTTTCCCTATTTTTCTTCTCTCTTGTCTCATTCTAGTTGATTTCCAGGTCTTGTTTTCATTTGCTTTGACGCCTGTTCTTATTTTTCTCTGTCCGTTTCCTCTGACTTCCTCCAGCTCTTCCTCTGCTTTTTCCCTTCCCCTCTTTCACCTGGTACTTTTTCCTGGGTTGATTCCCAGCTGCTCTTTCTCCAGCTTGGCACTGAACTCTCCTCTCCATCCTCTCCCCAGCTCACTCTTTCCTCCTCAGTTCTCCAGGGTGTCCTGCCGCAGACTGTCTTTGGAAATCTGTCACAGGACTGAGCTGTCTCTCCATTATGTAATTTAATATACCAAGAAACAGCAGTTATTTCTTGTTTTTTCCCCTCACTGAACATTTTTTTCCTATAAAATAAAATGCTCCTGGATCATATTCATAGTGTTGGAAAGTAGTTTGTGTGTGCTGGACTTATTTTATGATCTGGATTCTCCATCATGCTCTTCTGGAAATCTTAACCTCCCTGTGCTCTTCTATGGTAGTTTCCCCTGGGACTTGGTCCTTTTCTTTACCAAAAGGCAGAGGATAAAGAAAAACATTTATATCATTTTCAATTTTATATTTTAAAGTCTTTATTGAGTTTGTTACAATATTGCTTCTGTTTTATGTTTTGGTTTTCTGGCCAGGAGTCATGTGGGATGTTAGCTCCTCAACCAGGGATCAAATTCTTAACCCCTCCTCTGGAAGGTGAAGTCTTAAAACCTGGACTGCCAGGGAGGTCCCCAGTTTATTTGTTAGTGTGTTTTATACAATCAAATCCACGCATTTAGAGGGTCATGGCTTGTTGAGTTTTGGTAATGCACACAATTATTTACCACCACCACTGTCAAAATACAAAGCCCCTCACCCTAAAAAGGTTCCTTTATGTCCCTTAATAGTTGGCTTTCAGTCTCGACTCCTGATTAAATTTGTTGCTGTGGTTTTGCCTTTGTACAGACTGAACTTTCGCTTGTCTTAGATAAATTCCTGGGGATGGACTTTCTGGATCATATGGCAAGCATATCTTCAGTTTTATAAGATATTGCCATACTGTTTTTCAAAGTGTTGGTACCATTTTTCATTCTCACCAGCAATGTGTATGAATTCCACCTGCTCTGCATCCTTTCCAGCACTTGATATTATTCATCTTTTTAGTTAGAGTCTAGTAGGTGGGTAATCATATCTCATTGTGGCTTCATTTACATTTCTCTAATGACTAGTGATGTGAAAAATATTTTCATGTACTTATTGCCCACTTATGTATCTTTTTTTGTGATGTGTCTACTCAAATATTTTGCTCATTTTTAGTTAAATTGGCCATCTTCTTGAATTATAAGATTTATTTATATATTCTGGATAGAAGCTCTTTTCTTGGACATTTGTTTGCAAACATGTTCCCCCAGTCTGTTGCTAGTGTTTTTTTCTTAACTATATCTTTCAAATAATATAATTTAAACCTTGCTTAAGTTCATTTTTGCAATTTTTCCTTCAATTATTTATGCATAAGAAATCTTTGAGAAATCTGTACCAAACCCAGTGATATAATTTTTTTTGTATGTTTTTTCCTAAAATTTTGGTTCTTATATTTAGGCCCATGTACAATTTTAACTTTTCCAAAGACTAGAGAAAACAAAGACCCTGATGATGGGAATGACTAAAAGCAAAAGGAGAAGGCGGCCTTCAGAGGATAAGACAGATAGCATCACCAACTCAAGGGACCTGAATTTGAGCAAACTTCAGGAGATAGTGAAGGACAGGGAAGCTTGGTGTGCTGCAGTCCATAGGTTCGCAAAGAGTCAGACATGACTTAGTAACTGAAAAACAACAAAAATTTTGAATTAATTTTTGAGCGTTATATGAGGTTCAGAATCAAGGGTCTTTTGTTTCTTTTCCATACAAATACCCAGTTGATACAGCTCCATTAGTTGAAAAGTCTCTTTTCCCCCTCCAAATTACCTTTGTGAATTACATTAACTGCCCTGCATTCATGGGTCATGATCTACTATCCTAATTATGTATTTTTAGATTAAATTTTTATATATTTTGTTAAGAAACTTTTTGTCATTGGTTTTTAAGTCTGTTGGTCTATGATTTTCTTGTGATTTTTTTTTGATCATCAGGATATGTTACTACTTCTTATAAAATGAGTTGGGATATGTTTGCTCTTCATCTCTTTCTGAGAGAGTTGGTGGGATGGGCATTATTTTATTTGTTTTCAAAATGCAGAGGTAAACCCAGAGAGAATGATATGTTAGCTATCCCTCTCTCAGTTCTTTACATCTCTGGGCTCTTTCTAGAATCTTAGGTCAAATAGTATCATGTAGGGGAATATGCTGATCCTTTGATCTTCCCAATTTATCAAAAATCGAAATGTGTATTTTCGCACTCCAAGTTCAACTTTTTATAGAGTGAAGCCAAATCCTTGAGTGGTAGTTTTCTAAATAGCCCTCTGAAATTTGAAAGGGTTAATTTATCTCCAAAAGGGCTCAATTTTCTGCCACTCCAAAAGTTTCCCACAGGAAGACTGGGCTCAGGCTGGATAATAAAACCTTTAAAAGAAAGCTGACACTTGTCTAGCTGTGAGTACAAATCTGTTAGCAATGGCTTTTGCCTGCAAAAAACTTGTGTCCTCCTCATGTTCTCTAATACGTTGTTCTTATTTCCTTGTTAACCATGCTGAGTAATGCAATCTAGTTTTTACCACATGCAGCCTCTGGCAATCAAAGCTCTAAAAATCAACAATCAATTACCATGAATATATTTGTGTCTTTTGTAGAGTGTCTAGAAGATGATGACTTTTACCCTGTCACTGTTTTTTTAGGGGCATGAAGGTGTGCACACAGAATGGCGTGGTTCCTCATGAACATACTCAGATGTCTATGATTATTTTGTTCTTCGTATGTGTTTTCTTCATCTAAACAGCCACATTGGTAGCGTGATTTTAATGTGGTTAAGGGGAAAAAAAAAACACTTCTTTCTTTCTGCTCTCTCACATGGTAATCTTATTTGCCGCTGATGACTAGAGCAGATGAAGTAAACGCTTCGTAACATTTGATAAATACTTTACATCAACCATAAGCGGTGCGAGAGACTTGAAAGCCTCGTTCCCCAGTGAAATAAAATTGGGTTCTTGTTCTCATAAACCATGTCTCTTCCTTAGGCTTCTAAGTAGGAGCCACTACTGCTGTGACTAGCTTGTCTGCTCTGTCTGGAACTAATGAAACTCTTGGAAGTTTTAAAATAATGGTTATTATTTTTAACAAAATGGAAAATGGGCTTTGTCATCCAAATGATTTAATTAATTCTACAGTGAACATATCAATGGTACGTGACAACAAAGGCACACTTTTTCTTCTTCGATGAGAGCAGAGGATGTCTTTATATTCAGTTATTTGAGAACATGCTGTGGAAATTTCAACTGCTCCATTTCCTGTATTTTTCAATGAGTAACCCCAGCAGCTGCTGACCACCAGTTTGCAGCAGTTACAGGTGGAGATCTGGGTGTCTTCTTCTCTGGTGGCTCAGTGGTAAAGAGCCCGCCTGCAATGCCGGAGTAGGGGGCTTGATCCCTGGGCTGGGAAGATCCCCTGGAGAAGGAAATGGCAACCCCCTCCAGTATTCTTGCCTGGGAAATCCCATGGACAGAGGAGCCTGGTGGGCAACAGACCATGGAGTCCCAAAGTGTTGGACAGGACTGAGCATACACCCACTTCCTGCTTAGTGAGCTTTTGTAAATGATTTAGATATTAAAAAACTGCAGACTGCTTGACTTTTACTAACAGGATTTCCAAAATGACAATGTAAAGAAGAAAAAAATGAAGGACACTCTCCAGTAAAACAGTGATAATATTTATTTTTTCAAATGAGTTTAAATGCCAGCAACTATGTGCACCATGACCTTTTGGATGCAAACTTTGCCTCTCCATGCTTTAAACAGTATCACTGGGAAGCCAAAGGGAAGAATATGTATAGTGATGAATTTACTCTATCAACAGAAAGCAACTCTTGAAAGCATCAGTGTTAATCAGGTGCTAAAATGGAATTACAGGAAGAAGAATTTCAGTCTTAAACTTAAAGTGAACCCAACTCTTACCCAAGAACCCTGTCATTACAACTCTTAAGAACAAGTTATAGGGAGTAGAAATAAGAGAGTCAGCAATCTAGAAGACCAAGTGGTGTTGGATTATATTTTAAAGCAAAACTATAGGTTTTGGGAACCTGGTTTCATTTTTTTGGGTTCTTACCTTGACTTGCAAAGGTATAGTTTACAAGAGAGGCTGATTCAAAGTTTATAGTTGTTTGAGATCCACTGTTATTCAAGTTCTGAATTTTTTTTAAAATTAGTTTTGGCTGTGTTGGGTTTTTGTTGCTGTGTGCAGGCTTTCTCCAGTTGAGGTTCAAGGGCTTCTCACTGCAGTGGCTTCTCTTGTTATGGGACATGGGCTGTAGGGCGTGTGGCCCTCAGTAGTTGCTGCCCCGGGGCTCTAGAGCACGGGCTCAGCAGTTGTGGCACAGTCGCTTTGCTGTTTCACGGCACATGGGATCTTCCAGACCAGGATTGAACCCACCCCCTGCATTGGCAGGCAGATTCCCAACCACTGGACTATCTGGGAAGCCGCATGTCAGTTCTTAATTGTCCACGGGATGGGGGAAAACTGGGAAGGCCATTCAAAGCAGTGGACATTGAGATGGACCATTCAAAGCAGTGGGTAATTGTAAAGTCCATTGCATTTGTCTGGTGGTGGTGGTTTAGTCACTAAATTGTGTCCAACGCTTTGACCCCATCAATTGTAGCCTGCCAGGATCCTCTGTCCATGAGACTCTCCAGGCAGGAATACTGGAGTGGGTTGCCATGGGGCTGTAGTAAAAGAGCTCAGCTGGAGTACTCTAGACCTGTACATGTAGACTCAAAACCTCTGGGTCTGGTCTTGGCTTTGGCCTTCCCCCGATTCTCTCTGGTGGTTGACGGGCTAGTGTATTAAGGAGAAGGTTAGATTCTTATTTCCTTTAAATATATCACACACATGTCTTTCTTGCTGAGGCCTTTCTCCAGTTTTGGGGAAGATTTTCCATTAATCCATCTGCCTTGCCTATCTATTGAATAAACTTTGTATGTCTATTTAAAATGTAAGCTCCTTAATATGGAAAGACTGGATCTTTTCCTGGCATTTGTTTAGCGGAATACACAAGGTTTTATCTTTAAAATGCACTTGAATGTCTGGTTCTGACTTGATTATTTTGTCAGTATGGACCATTGTTATAAAAAAGACTGTCTTGTTGGAGAAGCTGAATGAAGTGTACATGGGAATTCTCTGTAGTATTTTGCAACTTTTTATGATTCAGTGTAGTTCAAAATAGAAGTATATATTAAATTAAAAAAAAAAAGAATGAGTGAATCAGCAGCCTCTTTGGAAAAAGCAAAGAACTCACTTCAGATCAAATAGGTAGTGATGAGGCTGAAGAAGAAACACTCCATGACCAATGGTGTGCCTTGATTTTCATTTAACTTCTTTGTGCATCAGGTTGTACTTGCTTTGCCTTGCCAATGCCATGTCTTTTCATGAAAATTAAACTCATTAATGTAAAGATTTTTTAAAATTCAGCTCTGTAAAAACCATAATAAATAAAAGTTTTTATGTGCTTTTCAAGATAAAGGGTTCTATATTTTTAAATGAAAGGCCCTGCATGAGTTTAAATGCACATCATGATAGACTTCCAGGCTTACAGTAAAAATACTGCAGAAGCCTGAAATTGATGTAGCTCAATCAATCTTACTTAATTAGCCTGATGCTACTTTTTTACTGCACTCATAGGATAGGTTGCTTAGATATTTTATTTGAAGAAACCAGCTTTGTTTTAAGCT
Source organism: Antilocapra americana (assembly GCA_007570785.1). Classification (NCBI taxonomy): domain Eukaryota; kingdom Metazoa; phylum Chordata; class Mammalia; order Artiodactyla; family Antilocapridae; genus Antilocapra; species Antilocapra americana. Next base: position 14,927,539 of record ML661908.1, read on the forward strand.
ATAACTATAACAGCATTAGCACTTAAATGTAGTTCTTCAAGTAAAGCTAGTGGAAAGGTATTATATTAGGAAGAAAGAATGACTTGACTCCCAGGGTAAAGCCAAAAAAAAATGAATGGCCTTCTGTGTTCCCATTCCCAGTGTATGTAGGTGAGTTAAGACAGCAGGCTTCTCTTTTTCTGAAGAGCACATCTTGAAAAAAAAGCCCTTGAAAGGTCAGGATTCCGGGGAAACTCTTTGTTGCTGGCCTCTTTGCTTTCCCCAGGTGCCTTTGGCACGTGGACTTATTGCCCATCTGCAGAGGAGCAGTAAGGTTACTTTCTCTGGGCAGAGGAAACTGGCAGAGATGGACAGAACCAGAGGGTGGATTGGAATGACAGAGGAGAGGGCCACCTGGACAGGGGTGGGCGTTGTATAAAGTGAAAAAGACTAGATGTCCTCTATTTTAATTGAATTGCTTTCCATTTAGTAAAATCAATGGATATCTCTGTTTTGTTATGTTTTCTTAAGTTATCCTATAACTATTGTTGTTGTTGTCCAGTTTCCAAGGCATGTCCAACTCTTTGCGACCCCATGGACTGCAACACACTAGACTTCTCTGCTCCTCACCATCTACCAGAGTTTGCCCAAGTTCATGTCCACTGCATCGGGGATGCCATCCAACCATCTCATCCTCTGTCACCCTCTTCTCCTTCTCCCTTCAATCTTTCCCAGCATCATTATTCCTGCTGCTTTTCCATTCGCTGAATTACAGTCTTCAGCATCTTAACTCCATATTTGAACAGGAGAGTTAAAGTGACTGCAGAGGATGGTCATGTATGAGTAGCATCCTAGTGGACCATTTCAAACCTCTGTGCAAAGTCCTCCTGTTGCCCCATGTTCCAACAAATGAGAGGGACAATGCTGGTGTTTATAAAGAAATGGAGGAGCAGCTGCCTCGTGCTTGGTTTTTTATTATTTTTAAGATTTTTGTTTTGGATGCGAACCATTTTTTAAGTCTTCATTGAGTTTGTTAGAACAATATTGCTTCTGTCTTATGTTGTGGTTTTTTGGCCCCTCGGCATGTGGGGTCTTAGCTCCCCTACCAGGGATCAAACCCACCCCCTTGCATTGGAAGGTGAAGTCTTAACCACTGGACTGCCAGGGAAGTCCTTCGGCTTTAGATTTGAAGACATTATTCTTCTGTTGGCAGTTGCAATGGCAACTCACTCCAGTATTCTTGCCTGGAGAATCCCATGGACAGAGAAGCCTGGCAAGCTACATACACTCCATGGGGTCAAAAGAGTAGAATACGAGTTAGCACAAACTATGGCCCCTTGCTTTTCTCTAAAATGAAGCCTCTGTTTCTGAATTCGACACTGCATATCAAAACCTGGGCTCACTGGCTTAGTATGTAAGAGTTTTTCTTTGAAGGACAAACATTTAAACTGTCTGTACTCAATGATCTGGGTGACTGAAGATTGTTTTTCAGTGCAGCTCGCTGTGTTGATTTTTTTCTGTGAAGCTCTGTCTGGATTAAACTTTGGATTGCTTCACTTCCTCCTGCAGCCTGGTGGGCAGTGGGACACACTGGTATAATTCATTGACCTCTTTTACACTCTGTTTTAGAATCCTTTTTTTTTTCCACTTGATGTAGCCATACATAATGCATTTTCTATAGAAAGCTTTTGTTCCTTTATGATGCAGGGATCCTCTTGGGGCTATATGGAGTCCATGTTCATTCAGTTCATGGCCCTGATCCAAAAATATTTCTTAAGCCCATGTATTCTCAAGAGAGCAAAACACACACACACACACACACACACACACACACACACACACACACACACATTTACTATAGTGTTGTACTAACGCTGTCTGTAGTTTTGTTCCTGTGCTTTTGTAAGATTTTTTTTTTCCCCAAAATGTAAAAGGAACGTTTGAACATACTTGAATCTTTAGAAATGTTAGGGAAGGGTGTCACTTGATAAAGCTAAAAACAAACAGGGAAATTAAACCTGTCTAGGTTAACTTTATTTTATGAGACTTAATCAGAAAGAGAATTTTAGCAGTAGAGACATGTGTTATTAATAATAGAGCATGTAAAGAATCAAGCCACCATGATAGTAATATGCTTGATTGTAAACAACTTTATGTACTTGTAAAATGTCCTACTTTAATCTTCTGAATAATACACATTTAAGTACAGAACAGTCTCATTTAATCCTCTACAAATAGTACCAATTTTGGGTATAGTGCCTTCTTTTCTCTCTCTGACTGCATTATATAATAGGTTGAATGCAGGTTGTTTCTTGGAAAAGATTATCAGCTATTATAAATCATAATCTTCATAAATCAAAAAACATCTATTCAACTTGCTGTGCTGCTGAGCTGTGCTCAGTTACTTCTGACTCTTTGTGACCCCATGGACTGTAGCCCACCATGTTCCTCTGTCCATGGGATTTTTCCAGGTGAGAATATTGGAGTGGATTGCTGTTTCCTAGTCCTGGGGATTTTCCCAACCCAGGGATCGAACCCGTGTCTCTTGAGTTTTCTGCATTGGCAAGCAGATTCTTTACCACTATGCCACCTGAGAAGCTCATCCACCCAGCTTGGAAAGGTGTTTATTCATAATAAAATCAGAATGCCACTTGATGTTTTTCTGTTTTCCATTGTTGGTCACCCAATATCTTAGTTGTTATGGTTTTCTCTTTTTTCCAGAAATAATAATTTATTCCATTGGCTCTGCAAACTATTTGTAACTACTCCTTTGACCCTTGGTAAATAATAAACAAATTAACAAAATGAAACTCACGACTGGGAGAAAAACCTTGCACTTTCCACTCCAGCCTTGGTGCAGATTTCCTAGGTGATCATAAGGCAACAACCAGTTATGTTCTGGGTGATAGAAATAAAACACTATCAAATATTAAGCTCTTCATGGTGAAACTGTGGTAACTGAGGGTTCTAATATCTTGTCTTTCAATATTAACTTTCTTTTTTCATCATCATGATTTCCGTTAGACCGTTAACCATATTTTCCATTCCAGGGGCCCCACTCTCCAGTTACTGTGTGCTTAGGGTGTTGGTTGTTTAGTCACTAAGTCTCAAAGTCCGACTTTTTAGTTATGCCTGACTTTTGCTACCCCATGGACTGTAGTCCTCCAGGCTCCTCTGTCCATGGGATTTCCCGGCAAGAATACTGAAATGGTTTGCCACTTCCTTTTCCAGGGGACCTCCCTGACTCAGGACCCCCTTCTCCTGTATTGCAGGTGGAGTCTTTACTGCTAAGCCACCAGGGACTATGTGCTTATAATCTAATCTTATAATTGTCCTAAGTAAACTGTAACGTGGAGAAGGTGAACGCATCATAAAGTGGTCCATAATGCCTTGAAATGTGTAGTGTTAGCTATGGCCACGTGCAATTGCCAATGTTTGACTACTTTTCACCTACAAAAATGGCATTGACTTAGATCAGACTTACCAAAACCCCACTGTTCAGTAGTTCAAATCAAGAAAAAAATCCACTTAGTGCTTCTGGGGCGAAGATAATGGTCCTAATCCCCTGCATTGGCAGGTGGATTGTTAACCATTGGACCACCAGGCATGTGCCAGTATGAACTTCCTTGAATGAATCATACATAAGAATGACCATAATTCTTCTTCTAGTCATATGACACCGTGATGCCAGCAGGACCTGTTGAGTTCTATTAGGTCTTGCTGCTGTCTCCTCAGAATACCATGCTTTTGTCAGTTTCCTAGATTTTCTATATTCTCTACTAGTCTGGCCATGATTTCTGTGTTCTCATAAAACCCATGGCAAGTTATAACCCCACTTCCTTATGACTTCTAAGGTTCTTTGGACTTAGAAAACAAGTCACCAAGATTGTCATATTTTTAGGGCAGGTGTAAGAGCAAATCATCTGTAGCGTTGATGGGGTAAGAGTCTCTCCTCTGACACACAGTTGGGAGTTTTATCGCCTGAATTTTGTGATTTGATTAATTGCTTTTCAGTTATGTTCTGAATATGTGAGATTGCCAGCTAAATATCTGTGAATAAGAGAGATACCACAGTAAGGAAACAGGGATGATAAATCTGATGGTAAAATTATTCCATTTTAATTTGAAATTTCTCTTGCTTCTTTGACCCCATTATCGTTGGACTGTTACCATTTGTCTTGGGTAGACTTGGCAATTAAATCACAGATACAGTTACCATCACTTCATTGACATATTCCCATTTAGATTTCAGTGTCATTTCTGATGGGCTCTGCGGGAATGAAAGTTTAGCTGCTTGGATACTTGGATCATTATTTATATATTTATATTCACTTCTGAAAATGGTCTCCACTGTGTAAATAAAAGGTAGGACAATGTGCATTCATTTAGTCTCTTTTTAATTCTGAACCTTGGGTGAGTGAGTGACAATAGCTCAGTAGTGTCCGACTCTTCTTGACCCCATGGACCTTAGGTAGCCTGCCAGGTTCCTCTGTCAGGAAATTGTTCACAATTCTGTCCTCTAAATTGTTCACACTCATGATAGTTTTTAAGTGGCAAAACTGTTAATTAACTTTCATAAATAATATTGTAGGAAAATTATAGTGCTTCTGACATGGAAAAGATGCTTTTCCTAGCAGCATTAATTTTCCATAATTCCTAATGCCATTTCCATGCATAGTTCTTGACTGTGATAGATGGGGAAATATTGATTATAGCTCTAGCCCTTTACATAAGTAAAAAATTATTAACTTGTCTGATTTAGAATTAGGTGTTAGTTTCTTGGGTTTGCCATTAAAGTACATTTCAAACATATATGGTTAATACATATTTAAATGTAACTTTCATGAAATATACTAAGGAATATCAGTGGTCATTCGGTCCAATTTTCAGTTGGGCTGAACTTCTGTTTCTGTGAGAAGTAGAGATATGAAGTCCCATTGAAAAGCTTCTCCCTCTGACTGTGAGACGAGTGGCACCTCTCTTGGCTCTATGATAGCTACAAACTTAGAAATAAGATTCCATTTTCGCATCCACATGGTTGAGACATTTTGGGGTAAAACGGCTTTGGGATCAATGTCTCCTAGATCAGATGGTTCCTAATGCATCTGCTCATGTGGTTTTGCCAACTTCAGTTGGCCATGTTCCCCTCAAGCTCCTTTCATTGCAAATCTAATCCTATTAGTTCTTTTCCCTTAAAAAGAAACAGAGAGTATTACTCTTCTTTTTGTCCTGAAATAAACTCATTAAGGAATCTATGATAGCCTTCCAGTAAATTATTTCTGTTCCAGGCATTTTAAATATTTTCAAATGATCTTGTCAGATTAACACTAGGAAATTAGAATCCATCACCTTTCTGAATTTGGAGTTCTCTCATGAGTGATGGTTTGAAACAACAAAAGTTCGATTAAAAAGAATTATAGCCATGTGATTTCTCTTAGTAGGGCTTCTTCATATCTGAATCTAGAGCAACCACCAGACATTATGACATTTTTTTTTTTTTACAGAAAATTGTACATTGTTTAACGAAAATAAAAGTAGAGATGCTGGAACAAATGATGAATTTCTAATGTGTGTGATGCCTGGTGTTCCTTTTCATAATTACAGAACTTATCCCATGTGCCAGATTCTTCAGCTATCATTGTTCCGGCCTCTTCCACTTTTCTGTGTGTATGTGCTAAGCTGCTTCAGTCGTGTCCTATTTTTTGCGACCCCATGGACTGTAGCCCGCCAGGCTCCTCTGTCCATGGATTCTCCAGGCAAGAATACTGGAGTGGGTTGCCATCCTCCTCTAGGCGATCTTCCAGACCCAGGGATTGAAGCCTTGTCTCTCACATCTCCTGTCTTGGCAAGTGGGTTCATTAACACCAGGGCCACCTGGGAAGCCCAAACACTTCTCTGTTTTACACCTTTCCTCATTTATCTGTGTGATGATTAAATGTGCAAAACTCATACAGGCAAAACTCATATGTGGAAGCATTGGAACTCAGAATATTGTATTATGATGTTTAAGATCTAAAGCCAGCCCCTGAAAGCCTATTTAACTCAAAATATGCGCTGAATAACAGTTTTGTCAAACTTAGTCATCTTGGAGAACATTGTTTCTATGAAAAAACAGACTTCTAATGGAAAGGCAGCCAACAAGTCTGTTCTCACTGAAATTCTGTAACTTTGAGATCTGTGCCTTCCTACCACTCCTGAGATGTGGGAAAGACACCCAGACGTCTGGATGTGTGATTGCTGGGGCCCGGGACATGGCTACAGTGGAGGAGATTAGGAGTTGGGAAGAAGGTGGCATGAGGATTTGTAGTGAGGATAAAGGGGAGGGAGGAGGAACAGAAGAGCAGCCCAAATGAGTTCCCCTCTCCTCTTTTCTTCCTTCACCTTATCCTTTCTTTGCTCCCTTACCAGCCCTTTCAAAATCATCAGGAGTTCACGCGGCTTCCCTGGTGGCTCAGTGGTAAGGTATCTGCCTGCCAGTGCGGGAGACACGAGTTCCATCCCTAACCTGGGAAGATGCCACGTGCTGAGGAGCAGCTAAGCCCGCGTGTCACAGCGCCTGAGCCTGTGCTCTAGAGCCCGAGAGCCGCCCCTGCTGAGCCCAGGTGTCACAACACTGCAGCTCGCGCACCCTAGCGCCTGTGCTCCGCGGCAAGAGACGTCACTGCAGTGAGAAGCCTAAGCGCTGCAACTGTCAAGTAGCGCCTGCTCGTTGCAACTAGAGAAAAGCCCCTGCAGTAGTGAAGACCCAGCACAGCCAAAAATAATCACTAAAAAAATAAAAAATAAAAGAGTTTACAGGAGGAGAGGGCAGTGGCCCCTGTACTGTGTCAGGTAGAGGCCACTGATACAAACCTTCTTGCTTCCTTCTCTTTCCTGCTCCTGCTTTGCAATCATCTGGCCCTTAAGTGACTTTGGGTCAAGTGAGAAGTGGTGGGAGGCTCTGAGCCCCGTGTACACGGGCTCGGTGTGCGGGTGACGAGGCCCGAAGCGCAGAAGCAACAGGTTGGGGAAGGGGAGGCCTTCTCAGGCTACCTGTGTTTCCAGATCTTAGCAGTCGTGGGGTGCTATTGCTTTTCATTTAGGACACACTGCCTTCCTTGGGATACTCCCAACTCAAGAAATGTAAGGTCTGATTTTGCCTCTGGGCCAGAGTAGGGGATTAATGAATTTGTTGAAAAGGCTGATTTTTTAAAAAACTAGTTGTTAGGTATGTCATCATCAAAACAAAACAACAGCAACAACAACAAAAAGATGTAGCAGAGCATAGGCATTATTATTATAAGAGAACGTTAAAATAAGATTATAATTTCTATTCTAGTTTCTTGTGTTTGGGGCCACTCAGAGGCCTGTCGTGTGCTCAGTGAGGGAACACACAGAGTCAGTGCATATGAACTCTGTGTGCCTGGAAGGGTCAGCTCAGATTTGTGGTTTGAGAGGATTTGGGCCCTAATTTGTTCACTGAATAGCCTGTGGCTAATTAACTGAATTGGCTAGAAGTCAGCCCTGGAGAGCTTAGGGTCAAGGGTTTGGTTTCCCTGTGGACCAGTTTCTCTTCTCTGTTTCATGGTCATTGATTACACTCTTAATCCCTATTCGGGTGACTTGCGAAGTCATGCTATTGATTACAGAGGATTGGGTATGAATGAATCAAAGCCAAGCCATTACTAGAGCGAAATTACTGAACACAGTTGGCAGGTCAAAATGGTGCATGATGGATGTTTTGTGGCTGCCTGGATGGGAGAAGAGTTTGGAGGAGAACGGATACGTGTATATGTATGGCTGAGTCCCTTCGCTCTTCACCTGAAACTATCACAACATTGTTAATCTGCTATACCCCAATACAAAATAAAAAGTTAAAAAAATGACGCATGAGTTATGATACTGAAGTTGCTGTTGGACAAGACTTGGATGAAAATCCTGGCTTTGCCACTTTACTAGAGGACTTTGGGCAGCATGTTCTCTCCCTTTAGTTTCTTATCTGAAAAATGAGAATGATGTCAGCTTCACAGGGAAGTTATGAGGATTATCAAGGAGCTACCTGTTATATATGGGATGGGATATGGTCTTTGTTTACACTGGCCTTGCTCCCCAGGGGTACCCTTTCTTCCATATTCATTGTTCCAGAGTCTCTTCCCACTCCTGCATGCTCTGCTGATGAAGATGCCATCTGTTCAGCCTCCACGCCCCACACTAGTCCATGCCACTTGCTGTCTGGAGCCGTAGACCCTGGAGAGCTTACTTGGGAGGGCAGTGTGCCCAATGATTGCATTTATTTAATAGCACCTTTAAATGAAATGCTTCTGAGTGATGGGAATTATATAGCACAGAGAGAACAAGCGTCTCCTAGAAATATACACAAAGATAAATAGGCTGTTCTGTTGTAGGAAATCACGTTGATGGGCTTAGCGTTGTGTCTGAATCTTCATATTTCTTCCACTTTATCAGGGCCTTCCAGTTCGTTCTCATCCTCAAGTCATTTCAGAGTTTGTGTCCCGAGTAACTACCTGCTTGTTTCCTGGTTTACACATTTGCTCATCTCCTAGGAGAGGTTTGGAAATGATAGGGACCATAAAGAGGACTCGGCATACAAATTATAAGTAAGATCAATAAAACTATGATGGAATGATGCTCTTTCATTCTCCTTCTTAGATTATTAGCTCTTTTTTTTTGTGGAGAGAAAAATGCAAATGTGATGCTAATTATGAAGATCCATCTGTTATACTTACAGGACCAGAGAGTAAAGCCTAAATTTAAAGCTGTTCCGCAGTACTTTGCCATCTTTGAAGACCCATTTTGGAGAAGCTGTTTCCATCTCAAATGAGCTTTGATGTCCTCCAAAGTAGCAGATCTTCTTAACAGACTCTGAGCTGCCATTTGAAGAGGCCAGGTTGTTCTAACTGTACTGCTTTTTGTTTGTTTTATTCTGCAGCAAATATGTGGATTGTACCAAATATGTGCTTACGGGGACAATTGAATAACTCTTTGGAAAGTTATGTAAGTTATGAAAAGCAAGTGTTAGGTAACTGCCAACCCCTGGGTACTTACTCAGATTATTTGTCTCTTTTTATATCCCACCTGGAAGTGATTCCAAAGAGTACTTTAATGAAAGTTTGTTGAAATCTGCTCTGTGCTAGGACTGGGCGCTGTTCTGGTCATTTCGATATCTGGGTGGGTAATTAATCTGACCTCGTTCATCATCTGTTGTTCTAATTTTTGAAATTGGAAATGTTACTTTTGACATATAATGTTATTTTACAAAGCCTTGAGTTGCAGAACACCTGTAAGTGTTGTTAAATACCCAAATCCATTCCCTTAATTCATTTTCATTGCACGATGTGACATCATTAGGCCTGGAGATGGAGACTTGTCAGTTACTGAAGAAGTACTGGTGGAAGACAGTGGAAGTGCTTAGCTATTCAAACGAGGAGAGAAAGTGACAGTTCTGGGAACTGAACCCTAAAGGTCATGACTGAGGACAGAAGTCCCTGGAATGACACCCCAAGTTGTTTTCCTGATAAAAGTCAAGGAAGGACTTTTCAGAAAGAGATTGTTGTCGGTCTTACCAGTGATGCAGCAAAGTCCAGGAGGGTGATGAGGCAAAAATTCACAATGCAAGAAAAGAAATTACAAATACAGTTTCAGAACTTGAAGAAACCTCTTGAGATGTTTAAGCCTAACCTTCCACTTGCTCAGATGGTAATGAATCTACCTGCAATGCAGGAGACCCAGGTTCAATCCCTGGGTCGAGAAGATCCCCTGGAGAAGGAAACGGCAACCCACTCCAGTATTATTGCCTGGAGAATTCCGTGAACAGAGGAGCCTGGCTAAAGTCCATGGGGTCGCAAAGAGTCAGACACTACTGAGAGACTAACACTTTTCTTCCCGATGTTACACTTGCACCAAGAAGCTGAGATCAGGAAAGATAAAGGCACTGGGCAAAGACACCCAACTCATGAGCAGTGGATCCCAGATCAATTCTGTCTCCTGAGTCCCAGCCCAGGGCTTTTTCTAATTTATTTATTTATTGCCTTTGTAGCCAGTCAGTGCCCACACAGACCTTGCAACATTTCCAAAGTTGTCATTCAAGTGGTATTTTATAGTCGTGACTGACTCGCGGTGTTGTGTGGCAGACACCAGCCTGACATTGTAAAGCAATTATCCTCCAATTGAAAATTAAAAAAAAAAAACCCTTCAGACTTAAACAGCTGTCATACTTAAAAGGAGTGCCTATGTACATTAATTGTACCTTTACAGGTGTCTCCCAAAGTTTGCTTTTATTCCCAATGCATTAAAATATACCAAAAGATAAAAAAAAGTAGTATTTTAAAACCATAAATGTGAACCTTTCCAGAAAGTTTCTCTCCACCTGGAGACTTTATGGGTTTATTTTTTTTTTCCTCATAAAATTACCCCAAGAGCTTCATATACTATAGCTAGAACTTACCATTTCTTAATATTCAGAGATGTGTTTTCTGATAAGAGATAGAGAATTTGTGATATAAAATTTTAAACAATTTAACCATATGCTTTTTTAAATATTTGAACTTTTCTATTATTGCTATTATTTTTTTCAATGACTCAGTTTTCTTCCATAACCATGGAAGACTATTTGAACTTTACTGTAAAAAGCCTTAATTTTTTTTTTTTAGGAATCCTGAATTTGATAAATGAGAAAATTTAAGCAATGTAGTAAGAAGAGGATAATTTTTTCTACTATGTTAAAAACTTCAACTGGGAAAAAATGCAAAAGACAAAGTATTCTGGGTCTCCAAATTGCTACTTTATGTATATTTTATATCTTTATGGCTGTGGTGGTCTCAGGTCATTTTTTTAAGGCTCTTTTAACTTCCTGATAACCAATGAATTTAATTAAGCAGCTATCAAGCCCCAAGAAGGAGTGTAACTGAAGATTGTAAATAAAATGAAAGATAAGGTCCAGGTATTTGCCCTCTCCTTTTGAAACCAAGAGTATATAATGTACTCCGCAAAGTGCTGGTTTCAGTCAACTTGAGAGAAAACTATGAAGTCAGCAAAATTTGCCTTCAGGCCTGCCCCCCTTCCCTACCCATTATATCCACCTCTTCTTTATGAGATGTGATACATCATTGCATAATCGGTCCAGATTGCTCTTTCTTAAATACTTCTTGACCATCTTGGCTACAGATTAAATGGTCTCTGTCCCTTTTAAGCCATCCTGCGACTTCAGTCTTCTGGGCTCTGTATATTAACTTATTCAATGTACATCTTTTTAAAGAGGTTGGACTAGAAAAGAGAATCAGTGTTATCCATTACAATGATGTCTAAGGAAAGCATGATAGTTAAATATAATAGAAAAACAACAGCCAGCATTTTATGAGCACTTACCATCTACCAGAATTTGTCAGACTTTTTATATTATAATAGGAATGTCTCTGGTGGCTCAGGTGGTAAAAAATCTGCCTGCAATGCAGAAGACCCAGGTTCAATCCCTGGGTCGAGAAGATCCCCTGGAGAAAGAAATGGCAACCCACTCCAGTATTCTTGCCTGGAGAATTCCTTGGAAAGAGGAGCCTGGCAGGCTACAGTCCCTGGGGTTGTAAAGAGTCAGATATGGCTAAGTGAATAACATACACACAACATATTATGATAACTCTGTAAAGCTCCTCACTTTTGGATGAAGAAACTGAGATTTAGAGAGGTTATAAAACATATGGAGGGATTCAGGACTGCGGGTTTCCTCCCAGTTCTGTTGGATTCCAGTGGCTGAACCACAGAGCTGTGAAGTGACCAAGTGTACCCAAAGCGTAGGTCGCTCTTCTCACCACCTCCACCTTTGTTTGGACTGCTGTTTGGACTGCAGCTCTGTTTCAAGGCTCTTGTTAAGTGTGCAGTGGGATGCTAAAATGAGAGTGAGTGAGGTGATGGCATGTTCAATATCATTTGATGTGCAACCTGCGACAGGTATGATTACATAGAGCGTAGCGTCATCACTGGGCTTTATAACATTTATTGATTTCAAAATTTTAAGCCCAATACATGTTAATATAAATAAGTACACTTTCCCAAATAAAAATATTTAAGCTGACATTGGTTTACATTTCTGTAAATTTCTTAAACATGTGATTTAAAAGAAGACAGCTAAATTTCATATCTGTGCACTCAATCTGTTGCAATATTTTGATTTGAATAAATTTATGAAGAAAATCTATGCTCACACAGATACGTGTTGTAAAAGGAAATTGTATTTTCAGATAATTATGGATATTCTCCTTTGAAGATACATCAAAACTTGACAAAGTTGGCTGAACTGTGGAATCCATCAACAACACTGTCAACCAGCTTGACCTAATTGACATTTTCAGAACACTCAACCTGACAGCAGCAGAATACACAATTTTTTCAAGTGTAAAAGGAATACTATCAAGGAAGATCATCTTCCAAACCATAAAATGAGTGTCAATAAATTTTAAAAAGTTAAAGTCATATGATATATATTGTTTGACCAGAATGGAATTAACTTAGAAATACATAATAAAAACATATCTGAAAGTTAGCAATAATTTAGAAAATAAAAAAGACGTTTCTAAATAACCCATGATTTGAGGAGAAATAAAGAGAGAAATTAGGAAGTATTTTGAGCTAAATGAAAATAAAGACAAATATAATCTGTGGAATGCTGCTAGCACATATTCAGAGGGAAAATTACTCTAATAGAGTATTATTTTGTTAGAGTAGAAATGTCTCAAATCAATGACCCACACTTCCACTTGAAAAGTTAAAAAAAAAAAAAGTAAATGAAATCAAAAGTAAAGAGAGGAGATAATAAATACAGAGTGGAAATCAATGAAATATAAACCAAACAAAACAATGACAAAATTGCAGAAATCTGAAGCTATTTCTTTGAGGAGATCAATAAAATTAATAAAGCTCTGGTCAGACTGATCAGAGGGAAAAAGGAGAGAGGACACTAATTACAAATATTAGGAATTAGAGAGGTGATATCTCTAAAGATTCTATAGGTATTGAAAGAATAATAAGGGAATATTATGAATTATTGCAGGCCAATAAATTTGACAGCTAAGAGGAAATGGAAAATTCCTTCAAAGAATGCAAACCAAAGGAGAAATAGTAAAGATGCTATCCCTGTATCTATTTTTTAAATGAATTTGTAGACAAATACCTTCTCTGTAAAAAACTCCAGGCCTAGCTAACATCTCTTGTATATTCTACCAGCCGTTTAGAAATAATATTAATTCTACAAATGTTTTTCAGAAAATTGAATAGGAGACAATACTTGCCAGGAAGGAGTCTAACTGTTAATAAAAGCTGGACTCCACTTAGCATGCATATTTTAAATATTTAGAATTTATTGTATGTCATTTACACTTACTAAATCTATCTAAAACAATTGAAGGGTACAAATTAAAACTGTAGAATTAATAGTCAAAAAATGCTAAGATGGACTGCTCTATTACTATTAAGAGTTCTGGGAAATATTCTAAACATGTTTGGTGCCCTCTCTCTAAACTTCATATTAATTTGTTGCAGACAGAAATAGATGATAGCCACAAAGATTCCAGATCTCTGGAATTTTACGTTTCATACAGGATGTTTTCATCATTTTGAAAAATTATAATAATATCCTTTTAACTTTGTAAAAAAAATTTATAATTTTTTTTTAAGATTTATTTATTTATTGGCTGTGGTGCGTCTTCGTTACTGCATGTGGGCTTTCTCTATTTGCAGCAAGCAGGGCCGATTTTCATTGACAGCAGGGGCTTCTCATTGCAGTGGCTTTTTCTTGTTGTGGAGCATGGATTCTAGGTGCGCAGACTTGAGCAAAGGCAGCACGTGAGCCCAGTAGTTGCGGCTGGAGGGCTCTAGAGCACTGGCTCAGTAGTTGTGGTGCACGGACTTAGTTGCTCTGTTAGCATGTGGGATCTTCCCAGATCAGGGGTTGAACCAGTGTCCCTTGCATTGCAAGGTGGATTCTTAACCACTGGAGCAACAGGGGACCCCTCCTCCCATAATTTCAAATTGGATTTCATCTCACTGCCTGGCACATAAATTAATTTTTCTGAAGCTCCACTTTGCAGCTTCCCTAACTCATGTGCCCTGCACTTCTCATTCCCACAGTATGAATGTTTCCTACACAGCCCACATTATTATCGTCAGAGTGATGAGGCTGAGCTCATGGGGCAGTTGTTGACAGCTTTAGTTGGCAGTCTCTCTTTAACTACTTGGAGTTTCTCATTTTCACAACTTCCATTTATTTAAAACTATTTCTCCAAATTGTGGGATTGAGTCTCTAAGATGGAAATCTGTTCCTAATTTTTACTGAATTTCCAAATCTAAGGTCCAACTGTTTTTAAAAACCCTCTCATTTTATTATCTAATTTCACATGATTTTCATATATTTTTTCATTTTAATGCCAGAGCCCCTTTAGGAACAACCATGATTTTATCTGGCTATTTTGTTTATGCTCTTTAAAATACATGTGTGTGTGAGAGAGAGAGAGAGAGACATATGTATTGGGTTGACTGCAAAGTTCCTCGACATCTTACAGAAAAACCCAAAGGAACTTTATATATATATATATATGTATGTATTTATACCAGCTTATGAGAACATAAAGGAGAGTCAACATAAAGAAGATTTCACTTAATCCCTCCATTGCCTTTACTATAGCTCATGCCGCCGTCATCTTTGGATTTCTACCATAATTTCCTGGTTTGTTTTACCTGGTCCAGCTTCTCCCACTTCTAATTTGGTTCTCGTCAGAGTGCACATTCTGAAATATAATCATGTCACAATATTGCATAGACTCCTACAACTCTCCATTGCTTTGGAAACAGTGCACGCTAATCAACGTGACGTACAGAAGGTCCACTGTGCTCGGTTCCCACTTTATCTCATCTTTCTCTTGTCCTTTTCTCATGCTTGACTCTTTCTCCATTGAAATTCTTTCAGGTCTTTTTTCACAGATACTCTTTCCTGCTTCTGGAATCACTCTTTCCCACCTCCTAGTTCTTACTTATCTTTCGTGTCTCAGCTTATACATTTCTTTTCCCCAGAAACTTTCTTTTTCCCAAGCTGAGTTTAATGCTTCTGCTTTGTGTATCTTGAAGCACCCTGCATTTCTCCTGTCAGAACCTTTGTTAGAGCCTTTCGAATTCTGTTAACTGTTTTTCCCACTCCACCATAAGGTATGTGAGGATGCAGACTATTATCTGTCTTTTTTTTTTTTTAATATTTTATTTTATTTTTTTATTTTATTTTATTTTTTTTATTATTGTTTTTGCCATACATTGTCATGATATCATCATGGGTTTACATATGCTTCCCCTCCGGGTCCCCCCTCCCTCCTCCCTCCCCCCCGGGAAATCTCGCTGCACCAGTCCCGAGCATCAATCCTGGGCTGGCGATTGATTAGACACATGACAATTAACATGCTTCAATGCCCTTCTCCCATCTCATCCCACCCTTACCCTCATCCACAAAGTCCACAAGTCTATTCTATACATCTGCGTTCCTTTTGTTGTCTCCCATGTTGGGTTCTCATTACTGACTTTCTAAATTCCATATATATGTGTTAATATACTGTATTGTTGTTTTTGCTTCTGGCTTACTTCACTCTGGATAATGGGCTCCAGTTTCGTCCATCTGAGTAGAATTGCTTCAAATGAATTTTTTTTTAATGCTGAGTAATATTCCATTGTGTATATATACCACAGCTTTCTTATCCATTCGTCAGTTGATGGGCATCTAGGTTGCTTCCATGTCCTGGCTATTGTAAACAATGCAGCGATGAACATTGGGGTGCACGTGGCTCTTTCAATTCTGGTTTCCTCGGTGTATATGCCCAGCAGTGGGATTGCCGGGTCATATGGCAGGTCTATTTGCAGCTTTTTAAGGAACCTCCACACTGTTTTCCATAGTGGCTGTACCAGTTTGCATTCCCACCAACAGTGTAAGAGGGTTCCCTTTTCTCCACATCCTCTCCAGCATTTATTGCTTGTAGACTTTTGGATGGCAGCCATTCTGACTGGTGTAAAGTGGTACCTCATTGTAGTTTTGATATTATCTGTCTTGATCACCATTTTAGCCTTTGGGTCTGCCTAACATAGTACCTGGTTTATGATAGGAGCTGAATGACAAATGACTTTATTGAAAAAGGAGAGGCGTACAAAGTAAACTAAATGGATTTGTAATCATTTTAGAGCAAAAAGTGAGGATTTTTTTTTCTATTCAGAATTAAAGATACTCAAGCCAAAAAAAAAAAAAAAAAGAAAAACAGGGTGACACATACATAAATAACAAGCAACTTAATTAGCTCGATGTCTTTCTGTCTTTCTTTTTTTTGGCCACACCACTCTGCTTGTGGGATCCAGTTTCCCAACCAGGAATCAAACCCACACCCTCCGCAGTGAAAACCAATCACTGGACCACCAGGGAAATCCCATGCTTGTTCATTTCTTGAGATAAGTAAATGTCATTCTACCTGAGCCTTTAAAATTAAGCCAACCTAATTTCACTTATATGAAGTATCTAGATTAGTCAAATTCACAGGGCCAGAAAGCAGAATACTGGTTACCAGGGGTGAGGAGACTGGGAGAATAGGGAGTTATTTTTTAATGGGGATTTCAGTTCGAGATGAAGAAAAAGTCCTAGAGATGAATTCTGGCAATGATTGCACAATAATGCAGAAATCCTTTGTGCTGCACAGTCTGTATAACTGAATATTTCATTGCACTGTGTTCATTGCACTATGCTTCACATATTCCTGAAGCAAGACTTAAAGTCATTTGGCATATCAAAGCATTGTTAATATTCCAGCCAGGTACATTTGTGTGTGATGGCTGAGATAATCTTGGTACTGTAAGAGACCTGTGGAGAATTATACTCATGAAGCATCCTTTTACTAGTTCTTGGCCCATAAAAGCCACACAAATGAGACTCCTGACCTAAAATAAACTATGGAGGGAAAGGAACTGGAATGAGAGCTTTGGGCTTAAATGGTTTATTTTTATAAGGAACTTGAGGCTGTCACCCACTGTATTTTCTTGAAATGAAATACATCAGCATCATTTTTCTTAAATTAATAATACCTAATATTAACACATACCATATAGTCTGTTGATGTTTTCATGTAGGTCATGATAGCAGTATAACCTCTTTCATAACTTGCCTTTTCTTAGTATTTGCTCAGAAGTTATTGACTCTGACTCATCTCTGACACAATCCACTAAATGGAACAGGAGACAAGGTTATCTCCTGAAGATTTTGGCAAAAATCAATAAACCACAAAACATCCAAACCAACTGTCTATGTTTACTTCTTTCTTTCTGTTACTGTGCAAGTCAAGGTTTAAGATAGCCAATCTGCTTGATTATCATTCATAAGTAATCATATTCCTCAGCTTGGTTTTGTATGTGTGTATTTTGCCAGGGAAGAGAACAGAATTCAAATATGTTATATAAATGACCTTGTTCATGTAGCTTACCTTCAAATTCTAGCATTCTGAAGTCACTTTTCAACTCTTCTTCATCCTCCAAGCTCCAAGGTCTGTGTATTGCACTGCTTTGCATAAGCAGAAACAGATGATAGCTGTGAATTTCCAAAATGGCCCCATTAGTAGCCCCATTGTT
Organism: Antilocapra americana; assembly: GCA_007570785.1. Classification (NCBI taxonomy): domain Eukaryota; kingdom Metazoa; phylum Chordata; class Mammalia; order Artiodactyla; family Antilocapridae; genus Antilocapra; species Antilocapra americana. The sequence goes on from ML661908.1 coordinate 14,945,146, forward strand.
TCACAGTGGGAACAAACTTTGAACCTTGAACTTGTCAGTCCATTAACATGGGATGTTGCCAAGTATATGTTCATTTGGAAATGATGATAATTATTGGTGTCAAACATCTGATTTCATACCTTGTAAAACAAAAATTGAAACAGTGGACTGTCATTCACCCAATGAAATCATCTAAATGACATTGAGAATGGTTTTTAAATTATTTCAATATGTAGGATCAGTCTTAAGGTTGGAATCCATTTCATCACAGTATATGTGTGATTAGTAGGTTATTAACCTAAGGCCTAAAGGTTTATGAATTCAACATTCAGCAGAATCTATAAAGAGTAATTTTAAATTATTAGTTGTGTTTTGAAAAATCCTTTAAAAGCATCTTTTTAATTGAATTTTAAACCAATAGCAAATATGATATCCAAGCATCACTTCTGTGCGTTTTGAAGTTTTACTTTCAGTCTTTCAGCTTTTCTCCATGATTGACTACCTGGTGGTTGGGGACATAATAGGAAAGTATCACTCAACTTTCTATGCTTTCCATACTATGGGCATCTGTGCTTGTAATTTAGAATTTCTTCATGATCTGATAGACAGATATTAGATATTGCTACCACCAGCAATAAGAATGTCCTCCTGGCAAAACAGAAATGATCAAGCACAGCTGCTTTTCAAGTCTACATCCAAACTGTCTCTTTGTTTTGATTGTCTAAAGACAAGGCATTGTTGTTTATAAGAACAGCACTGTAGGAAAGGAGGAAAGTTCTTTCCAGGACAAAGTCAAGACTACAGGGCAAAAACAGACCTTAGAATTCATAGGAGTTTTTATCTTACCTCCAGTTGTTATTTGCAGCCACATGCCAGGAAGAGCCTTTTTTTCCACCTCTCACCATATTTATGTCCTTCTTTTCATTGAAGTATAGTTGAGTTACAATGCTGTGTTAATTTCAGGTGTACAGCAAAGTGTTTAAATATATATATGTGTGTATATATATATACTTTTTCAGATTCTTTTCCTTTATAGATTATTAAATAATATTGAGTATAGTTCTCTGAGCTATATACTAAGTCCCCTAAGTATCTCTTACAATGTAAGTATATAGTTCTTTCAAGACTTTCAAATAATCTTTTGAAAGTTTTCTAACTTTAGACAAAGTCCCCTTCCCCTGCCTTTTGCTAAGAGTCCCTAAGGCATTTTCTTCCCTCCCCAGATATCACAAAGCTGGCCTCTCCTGATTTTTGCAAGCCAGCTCTTGGAAGGGATCTTGAATTATGAAAGTGAAAGTGTTAGCTGCTCAGTTGTGTCCAACTCTTTGCAAACCCATGCACTCTAACCCACCAGGCTCCTCTGTCCATGGAATTCTCCAGGTAAGAATACTGGAGTGGGTTGCCATTTCCTCCTCTGGGGATCTTCCCAACCCAGGGATTGAACCCAGGTCTCCCGCATTCCAGCAGATTCTTTACCATCTGAGCCACCACCTAAGTATAAAAAAAATATATCCTGTAATTTCGATGTGTTAAGAAAACAGATGGGATGGGTCCCAGTTTGTGAATGGGAAAATTTTCTTCTGTGCTTCCTTTAGAACAGTTCTTTTAAATGGCAAAGTCTTATTTTTCCCCTCAATGCTAACAACATTAATTGCTACCTATGGAAATAAGACACCAAGGGTGAATGGTCCATTCATCAAAACTAATGGGGTTCAACTTGAGATACAGGTTACACTTTGATGGACTCAGGCATACTCTTGTGTGTTGACTGCATAGGGACCCACCAGACCATAGTCTTCAGGTACTGCAGTCTTTGGGAAATAAGCCTTATTTCCAAGCCTGTGATTTACATGAGTTCAGAAGACAGCTACAGGGAAACAGTGAGTAGATTCTACAGAATCCAGTTTGAAGGAGGCTTGCCTGATAATATAAAGAAAGGTCACGGCAGCTGAGTAGGTGCAAACCCAGCTGGTGACCCAGATTTTCTAGAAACACATATACTATTAAGCTGTGTGTTTTGTCTATAAAACCCCTTTGTGCCTTTGGTCACTTTGAGAATCATTGCTCCATTTTTGCTTCTATGAAAGAAATATTAACAGCTATTAACAGTTAGAAAATGTACTTGGGTTTTAAATATATCTTTAGAAAACCTTTTAGTTAATCTGTCTTGGCAAGCCTCAAATTGGGAAAAGACCCCCAAGAAAAAAAGAAAAATTATTTCTAAATTCCTTGCTAGCAGGGGAAAGTATTTTTTTTTAATTTGAGGCTGGTATGCGCAGAACTCATAATGATTAAAAATTTCAATAAAAATTAGGATTTAGGAGGAATAATCAACTAAAACCACTTTGCCCAAGTGATTAAGAATACAGTAGCTTTAGTGGAAGTTAAAACATTTTAATTAATTTGAGAATACGAACTCAACTCTTACGTCACACACAGTGAATGTAGAATTTATTGGCTGTAAAGTTTTTTACTGACAATTCTTTAGTGAATTTCATTAAATAAGAATTATAATACTTTTCTTCACTTCTATTTTTAGAGAAGAGGGTGGGAATAACAAATTGGCTTTGAAACCATTTCATCTATAGCTGCCTGAAAATGCTCCTCTCTTTCTTTGTTCAGTGATATAAAAGACTTTGACCTCAGATCACTGTGGTCCCAACCAATGACATCAGTCTAAACTCACTGAAGAGAGGAGGTGAAATTATGCTTGCGCTTTGCAAGAAACAAGATGTCCCAGAGTAGAGAAACAAGCCCTTATTCTGTATAATTTATTCCACATTTAAAAATGTTTGTTCTTTTTTGTAAGCAAGATTGAAGTCACTATACATAGGAGAATACAAATTGTCCTGGGTTCTATGGGACTGACTTTTTATTTTTTTTGGATATAGACCATTTTTAAAGTCTGTATTGAATTTGTTACAATATTCCTTCTGTTTTAACAGTTTTGGCCTTTTTTGCCACAAGGCGTATGGGATCTTAGCTCCCTGACCTAGGATCAAACCTGCACTGCCTGCATTGGAAGGTGAAGTCTTAACCACTAACTAGACCACCAGAGAAGTCCCCCATGGGACTGTTGTGATAAACTAAGTGAATAGATTAACACACTCAAGCCTTAAAGTCTATACCTGTTGACAAACTGGATTTAATCTGTCTCTTATTTCAGGTTGGGGGGGCGGAAAAAAAGAAGGGGCAGAGTAGAACTGCTGAAACATTTCAGAAATAGGAGATCTGGAATTCTTGGTTTGGTCACTGGCAGCATCTTGTGTATCATTAATTATTGGAATCCATTTTCTACCTTTACCCTCCCAGGCATCTTACAATGAATATGACTGTTCATATGCCATACAGTCTTCAGGGCTAGTTGACCACAATGGATAGTTTATGTTAATGACAGAGATAACTGAGGATATAAATAGGAAAGGCAAAATTGTTTACGTTCCCAAAGATGAGACAATTATTGTGAGATTTCTGTGACTAAGTCAGATATTTTATTTGGATAACTGAAGAAAATGCATAGCTGCTCTTTGGAGCTTTGAGACATTCTGCCTTAATGAGGGTCTTGAGACATCTATCTTTTAAAATGTAGGATAAGCATCAGCTTATTCAAAGTGATATTAGCTCCTACCGTTTTTAATATTCAGCCATGTATATTATAAGGAGATTGCTGGATAAAATGTAAAGGTACTTTATTAAAATTTATTTAATAAATTTACAAAAAATCAGGGGGTAATACAAAAATAAGACATAGCCGGTGCCTTTTAACTCCAGTATTAGTTCTGTTGCAGCCTTTAAAAAAAAGCTTTAATCTTTTCCTTAAAACTTTTAGGAATCAGAGTATATGTCTAGCCAATCCATTATTTAGCTTTGAATCTATTATACTCCACATGGATAAATGAGAACCCTTAAATTAATTTGTTCTCTAAATTCACTTTTAAATATCCCTGCTGCAGTTTCTCCCAAATCTCATTAAAAAAACATTAGCAGCTAATTCATCTTTTGCCCCTACATTATCCAAAAGGAAACAGAATCATAGACAAACCCAGCCATAGTTGAAAAGGACTTGTTCATTTCATTCATTCATTCATTCATTTGTTTACTCATTCATGTATTTTGCCATGAGAAGGTAGAAGTGGGCTGCTGGGGTGGGAAGACTAGTCGTGGGTTTTGTTTTGTTTTAACTTGAGCTTATTTGGGAAGCTGCTGTATAAAGTCACTGGCCTTCTTTTGAAGCAGATCTGCCAGTGGATTGAGTGCTGCCAGGACTCAAGGATAAATCCTCTTTTTCTGACTCCCATAATGCTCTAAATCTTCCCACAATACTGACTCAATAACTCCAAATCCCAAGCCTTCTTCTTCCTTTCTGTCCCTTTCTAAACATGTTTGGGTTATGAATCATATGCAGACACAGGGTCCATTTGACTACTGGGCTGGGTTCCTTGTCACCACCTCACTGAATTGGAATGCAGCCCACAGATTTGCCCCTGCCCTGGCCCCCTCCCCCCCACCAAGCTCCCTCCAGGCTGGGCGAGAGTTCATTGATGTGCTGAATATCACAAAGACTTAATTCTGCACTGAAAGGTTAAAAAGAAAGGAAGGGGGAGGGGAAAGGAGAGAGGAATAGAGATGAGGTCTGCAGAGAATGGTTTATTCAGCTAATGAAATTTTGCAGAATGGCTAACAAGGAAGAATTTTTGCTGAAAGAAACTTCGTCATTGATACAACTCCTTTCGTCCTTCTGTTTGCCCTTTCGAGGGAGAGAAAAGTTAAGAGATGCTCCGGATTAAATGATACAAGGGTACAGAAAGATGTGTTTTATAAAAGCAAAGCAAGATCTCTCACTTTGGCTTCAGTTTATGCTTGTAGGAAGGGAAGCCTCTCGCGGATTCCCCCTTCCAGCCCTTGTCTCATCTAATATTATGCAGCGAGCAGCTTGGACCCAATTTAGCCTTGTCAATCCACACACAAGTCAAAGTCAAGGGATTCCCACAGATTCTGCAACAGACACTGCCTTTGGGGAGAATGACTGAGTAGTCAGTCTTTATGGTAAAACAGTCTCATTCTTCAAAGGGGATGAATAAGCCAGAGTGATTTCACTGCAAAGAAAATCAACTGATAAGAAGCATAATGAAAAACAACAGTGTCTGTTCCAGCTTTGTTTCTTCCTGAAGTTGAGAGGAGTTTCCATACACCCTTGGGCTTTTCTAAATTTGTAATAACCTGAGTTCTAGGCAAGGTGAGAAGAAATCTGTAAATGACACTTTAAAACAAAAATGTTTTCACCTTTATGAAAATAGCCTCATGTGCTTGTGTGCTTGTGCCAAACATATTCATCGTTTCAATGCCTGCCTGTGACAAATGTTTATATGCCTATTATAGCCAATGAGATAAAAAAAAATAGGTTCTGGGACTAGCAGAACTGAGGTTTTAACAACTTGAGGAAGCAAATTTGATTTGCATGCCATTTACAAATGATTTCTAACACCCCTGACACCGGAGTTATAAAAGTTTAAAAATCGCAGGATGGCTTTACAACTTTTCTGTGTTTGATTTATGTTCCCATGCACTGTGAAAGAGAGAAAGCTGGCACTTTCTCTTCCTTCTTATAACTAAATAATGCATCACACATTAAATAGGTGAATCTGGTTCTACTGTTCTTCAGTTTCAGACTTCTGACTTTATTACCCAAGTATTGAGGTTGTAGGGAAAAGGAGAAACGGTTGTAGGTGGGAGAAGAGAGAAAACCTTTTATTCTCCATCCTTTTATCCTTTAAACTGTACAGTCACAGGTATCATTATGTAGAACCCCAGCTGGACAGCATTGATGACCTCTGCCTTCAGTTGACAGCATGTAGAGTAAACGAACCAGCCAACTAATGTGATTAACACAGAATTTTTTAATGCCTTCTCCCCCCATTTTTTTCATTTTAGCGTTTTAAGGTTCATTTGTTCATTCAACAAGTGCTGAGCATCCATAATGTGTCAGGCATTGTCCTAGACCTTTGGGTAGATGAATGGACAAAACAGATAAAGATACCAGCCCCTCAGGGTTGATATTCAAATGTAGAATCTTTGTCTGAATCATAGAGCCTGGTTCTGATTGTTCAGATTTTTCCCCCAAATCTTTTCAATAGTCATAATCCTAGCAAAGACTTTAGCTAATACTAATTTTTATTTACCGTCCTCACTGTGGTTTATGTTTACTCAATGCTCTGCTTTCAGAGGTTGGCACACGTATGTAAATGAAAATGAAAGCGTTAGTCGCTCAGTCGTGTCCAACTCTTTGCAATCCCATGGGCCCCAGGCTCCTCTGTTCATGGAATCCTCCAAGTGAGAATACTGGAGTGGGTAGCCATTCCCTTCTCCAGGGGATCTTCCCAACCCAGGGATCAAACCTGGGTCTCCTGCATTGTAGGCAGATTCTTTACTGTCTGAGCCACCATGTATGCAAGCGTGTATGCATAATCTCATCCACTGAACATTTCTTCAACCTACATCCATTCGTTTCCCATTAAACACTTCCCATGTTTAATAGAAGCGAAATAGAGAAGTGATATCTGAAAGGTCTTTCTAGTCCTTATTCTGTTAACTACCTAATATTAAATAGGGCTTCCCTTGTGGTTCAGCTGGTAAAGAATCCTCCTGCAATGCAGGAGACCTGGGTTCAATCCCTGGGTTGGGAAGATCTCCTGGAAAAGAGAAAGGCTACCCGCTCCATTATTCTGGCCTGGAGAATTCCATGGACTATAGAGTCCATGGGGTTGCAAAGAGTCGGACACGACTGAGTGACTTTCACTTCAAAATCAAATATCCACTCAAGCTAGGTAAGTACTGTTTTCTTTTCTCCCCTATTTCTTTAGTGTTTTTACTAAAGGTCAAGGAGATAAACTGACCGCCAATGCGAAACGGTTGACAAGAGTCAAATTCAGCCCTTAGACTGTGGAGCTTGGTTTGGTTGTTTTATTTATTGTCCCATTCACTAATAAATTCATTTAGTCTTCACCCGATAGACTTTTGGATATTGCAAACTACATACCAGACCCTGACCATTCACTATGGAGAGCAAGGATAAACCAGATTGCCTTGGCCCCTGGAATTTAGTCCAGTGGGAAACCAAGATGCTTCTTTGCAAACACAGTTCAGGACTTAAGTGTTTTTTCAGCTGGTCTTTGTATTCTTTTGAGACTTTTATGACAAGTTGTCCCTGCCATCAGAGGAATCCACCAGGAATGTATTGATTACAGATATGAGTTGTCTGGCACGTGTGTTCACATGCTGCGTGCAAACACATACACACTTATACACATGCACCAAGATTTATTTTTCCCCAACTTTGCTGAGCTACTTTTCCTTCTACTGTCTGGAGAGACAATACAGTGATACACAAGCCTTTCAGAAATCCGACAAAATTCCTGCCCAACTGAATTATTTCATTCTACACTGTGTCAGTTCCTGGAAATTAACAATAGACCGTTTCACATTGGTCTTTGATCCCACCAGCTCAGTCGTGGTATTTTTCCAGATGTTTCCGCCTTGGGTTGCTATTACAAAAAGCACAGGCCAAGTTGGCCTGTAGCAGGGCTGAGGTATTTGCTTTTTTGCAAAATGACCTGATCATGTGCTACCCGAGGGTTAGAAGAGGGAGACACCCAGACTTTAACATCTGAACGGCCTCTTGAATTATAAGTGTTTTTTAAGAAAAATGCCATGCCCAGTGTAAAGACAAAAACATTGATTTGGCCGGGTTCTAGCAACTTAGTTATTTTTTGAAATAAGTTAACATGCTGTTTTCTTTCAGTTTGCTGTACCCCAAACTGTCTAGCACTCCCAAGAATCTAAATGACAATAAACATGGAAAAAATCCCTAACTGCCAAGAGATTATGCCCTTTAGGTGTTTGGGCAGAGATGAGACAAATAATTGGCGTTAGCATTATTATGCCCTTTGTTATGGTTTCATAAACAAAAATTTCATAGCACGATTTAGCACAAATGGCAAGAAATGAGCCCACAGCAAAAGGGGCTTGAAGCTTTCAATGTGAAATTCACTTCATTGCACTAGAACAAGTGACACAGGCATCCCAAGAGAGAGTCCATAGTAGCAAGAGCTGGGGACCGTGTGCTCCCTGCACTCTAGTCAAAATTGACCTTGAAGACATTTTTTTTTTTGGCCCCCTTGTGCGGCATATGGGATTTTAGTTTCCCGACCAGGGATCGAACATAGTCCCCTGCGTTAGAAACACGGAGTTTTAACCAATGGACCACCAGGAATCCCTAGGACATTTTTAGATGTACTGAAGCATGTTCCATAAAGTTTAGTATGAAAGAGTAAAAGCAATTTCTTAAATAATGACAAGAACCAGTCCCTTGTTAAGTTCCCACTAAACAGTGGCCTAAATCTGACTCTAGAAAGAGTAATGAGAATGAATATGTTATATGAATGTAGACATTTCCATTCTCACAGCTGATGCTTATTTTATTAAGGCTTTCTGATGGCAGAAAGTGAAGAACTTAAGATCCTCTTGATGAAAATGAAAGAGGAGAGTGAAAAAGTTGGCTTAAAGCTCAACATTCAGAAAACTAAGATGTGGCATCTGGTCCCATCACTTCAAGGCAGATAGATGGGGAAACAATGGAAACCATGGCTGACTTTATTTTTCTGGGCTCTAGAATCTCTGCAGATGGTGATTGCAGCCATGAAATTAGAAGATGCTTACTCCTTGGAAGGAAAGTTATGACCAACCTAGACAGCGTATTGAAAAGCAGAGACATTACTTTGTGAACAAAGGTCCATCTAGCCAAGGCTATGGTTTTTCCAGTAGTCATGTATGGATATGAGAGTTGGGTAAATATAGTCTCTCAGTGCTCCTCTCCTTATTTGTAAGATGGTGGGGGATATTGTAGCCCCTGTTTCCTAGGGTTGTTATAAATATTAAAAGAATTTAGTGCATAAAATTCTGAGAACAGTTCCAGACACACAGTTCAGTCATTGCTAGTCATTTTTGTCAGAATATCATGATTCCTGTCATGATTCCTAGATGAGAAAAAGGGAAAGAACAAAATTCAAAAGATTAAGAGTAGACAAAGATTCTCTCTGCCAGTTCCCAAACACAACTTTCTTTCTCAGCTATTCTGCAAATACAGTGTGATGATCACTTGTAGCTAAATGTATGTAAACTGTTCTCATTCAGTCTGGTCATGTACAATTATTAGGTTCTTTTGGGAAATATGGACAGTCTCTTGATTCAGTTATATAGGCTTTTGTTGTTTAGTTGCTAAGTTGTGTCCATTTCTTTGCGACCCCATAAACTGCAGCATGCCAGGCTTCCCTGTCCTTCGCTATCTCCCTGAGTTTGTGCAAACTCATGTCCACGGTGTCAGTGATGCCATCCAAATAGTTCATCCTCTGTCACTCCCTTATCCTCTTGCCCTGAATCTTTCTCAGCATCAGGGTCTTTTCCAGTGAGTCAGCTCTTCACATCAAGAGGCCAAACTGTTGGAGCTGCAGCTTCAGTCCTTCCAATAAACATTCAGGGTTGATTTCCTTTTGGCTTGACTAGTTTGATCCTTTTGCTGTCCGAGGGACTCTCAAGAGTCTTCTCAAACACCGCAGTTCAAAAGCATCAATTCTTCGACACTCAGCCTTCTCTGTGGTCCAACTCTTACATCCATACATGACTACTGGAAAAAAACATATCTTTGACTATATGGACCTGTGTTGGTAAAGTGATATCTCTGCTTTTTAATACACTATCTGGGTTTGTCATAGCTTTTCTGAATAACTATTAGGTTCTTTTAGAGAAATATTGACTGTCTTCTGATTCAGCTACATAGGCTAAACTGTATTAATAGTCCCAAGAATACATAATGGCTGAAACGCAATAAAAATTTATTCCTAGCTCCCATTATGGTCCAAGTCGATGTTACTTGACAGCTTCCCTAGGATGACTCAAGGACCTAGGCTCTTTCTATACGGGTACCATTCCCTGAGCCTCAGCTCCCTCTATATCCACCTGACACAAGGGGGAAAAGAGCCCAGAGATGCTGCATTGATTTTTTAAAGGCCATGATATGAAATGACCCACAACATTGCTTTCATATTCCTCTGACTCGACTTCAGCTGATACCTTATCAGCTGATGCCCACATCCAACTGAAGGTCGACTGGCAAATGTTATTGAAGTGTGTGTCCCAGAAGAGGAAACTGAATTTTCCAAACAACTAGCTTTGTTTGCTAGGATTTAGAGGTAGGTAAGGGTTTTAGCTCTCCTCTTGATGACCCCACTACAGACATAGGTAAATATATGTCCTAGTAAAAAAAAAAAAAAAACTGTGCTAATTATGATGCTATGTCTGTAGTGGGTCCAGAAGACCTCCTGGAGAAGGGCATGGCAATCCACTCCAGTATTCTTGCCTGGAGAATTCCATGGACAGATGAGCCTGGTGGGCTACAGTCCATGAAGTCACAGAGTTGGACATGACTGAGTGACTAACACTTTGACTTTTCACTCTCAAACTTTTAACCATTTCTTCTCAGAAGAGGTGGCTCAGTGGTAAGGAATCTGCCGGCCAATGCAGGAGACACAGGTTCAACCCCTGGGTGGGGAACATCCCCTGGAGGAGGAAATGGCAACCCACTCCAGTATTCTTGCCTGGAGAATCTCCATGGGCAGAGGAGCCTGGCAGGCTACATTCCATGGGGTTGCAAAGAGTCGGACATGACTGAGTATGCATGGACCTCCCAGAAGAGAAATTTGAAGCGTCAAGACAAAATTATAAGGTCCGTTTGCTTTTCAAAACCCAGAATCAATAGCTGAGTTAAATTTGGTGCCCAAAGAAGAGAATGAATGATCACAGCTCAGTTCTTCGTATACATTGAAGAATGGTTATGAAACATGAAGTTAATCAGCATTGTGGATTAAGATAAAGGAAGACTTTCCTTTGCTAAGTCAAAAGAGTGTCCTGCTGTTATTGCCATTCACAGCAACTGGTTTGTGTGAACTAGGATTTTCAGTCTTAACCCAATTAAAAACCTAGGAGAGGAATGGATTGAATAGTGCAGTAGATATGCAGGTAGCATTATCGTCCTGTGTTCCAAACTGGAATGAACTTAGGAACAGGCAGGCACACTCACCACATTAAATCTTATCTGGTTTTTGTTCTTGCTTTTTGTACTTTGTGATGAACTTCCCAGTTGGCTCAGTGGTAAAGAACCCAACTGCCAAATCAGGAGCCTTGGGAGATGCAGGTTCCATGCCTGGGTCAGGAAGATCCTCTAGAGGAAGAAATGGCCACCCATTCCACTGTTCTTGCTTGGGACATCTCATGGACAGAGGAACCTCGTGTGCCACAGTCCATAGGGTCGCAAAGAGTTGGACACAACTAAGCAACTGAGCACGCACGCATGCACATTTTGTGATACTTCTCTGTGTTAAGTATTAAGGTAGCATTGTATGTGATAAGTTTATGTTTTTATTTTTGTTATATTTAAATACTAATAGAATCATAATGTCCTCTAAAAATAGATTCATGGGGGGGACAATGATTTCCTGATTCAATAGCCTTCAGAAAAGGAGGACGTAAAGAAAATGTTAACATTCTTCGGAGACTTTGCTCTCAGAAAACATCCCAAAGCCACTGTACGCTGATTGGTCATCCCAGTGGGGGTGTCCTCTGAGTACAAAATACTAGAGTTTAGGTTAGCTACATGGAGCCACACCTCCCTGAGATGTGGAAAGTGTCTGTTTGTGAATGTTATTCATCCTTTTTTTTTTTTCAGATATGGGAAAATTCTTCTCTTTCAGGATGATTTTTTGTTAGTTTTGTGTTCTTGTTGCTGATGAGAGGTGGGAAAGTTCAGTGTCCCTGAAATGATATTTGAAGTGATGTTTTCTGTCGCCTAAACAGAGGGTTCATTTCTAAGTCGTAATGTTTGTTTTTAAGTGCTGTGGTGGGGTTCCCAGGGAATACTGGAGCCCACCCTGCTTGTACTGGGAGCAGTTATCTTCATAGTCTGTGGTTTTCACCATGGCGATGGGAATAGAATTTTTAGCTCTGGAGCTCTTCTGCATTCTTAAGTAAGCTTGCGTAATACTGCTGGGGACAAAGAAGGCCACGTGAATGAATAAATTTGGTCTTGGGATTTTTGAACTGTTGTGAAAGACTTTTTGTTTCTTGACTTCTTTCTTTTTCAAAATCACAGAAAATGTTTTCTTCAGATGATGTCCTTGTTAACCAAAATGTGATATGTAATTCATGTAGGTAGACAATTTTAGCACATAAACCTATAGATGAAATTCTTGGGTATCTGAACAATGATTTCCAGTCTGTAAAATCTTTTAAGAATTTTTGTATTAAGTTGAAGCTCCCATTCTAAACATTTTTTTGACACTTGGTACTGAGTAAGCTTCAGGACAGGATTCTTTTGTCGGGAACAAATATGATAAACTGTCTAGAACCTGGCTTAGGGATTCTGCCATACTGTTAAATAGCATTGAGGAATGTTGAGCTATTCTTTTTCTAGAAGATGACTAACGCCAAAAAGAAGCTTATTGTTATGGAGCAAATTATTTTGGATTGATTTTCATCTTTTTTTTTCTTTTGGTCATATTATTTCTTTTCTAACCAAGTACCAATTTTAAAGACCATTAGCCAAAGATCCTTCTGAAAAGTTTTATCCAAATAGCTTAATGGTTACTTTAGGAAATGTACAGAGCTATTGTGTATGTTGAATCTGTCACGTTGTAAACAAAAGTGGGATCTGGCTGCCCAATAAAGAAGCCAGGTTGGTGGAAAGGAAAATTTGCTTCATTTTGGATGCTGGCAACCAGGGAATGGGGGAGCTGGGTGGACATCTGTCCCAAGCCTGACTCTCCCCAAATCCTGACAATCAGGGAATAAGAACTTTTATAGATGGAGGGAGGGGGTCACATGTAGAAGCAGCACAGTCAGCTCTGACAGTCATCTTGAAATTCATCTTCAGTGGTCTGCCCAGCGTCATCTTGATTGTTCTAAATACAGTTAATCTTCAGTTCCAGGGTTGATTTGTTCCCGTTTCCTTGAGGCCAATTCTCAGAAGCGGTAGCTCAGGTCATGCTGCAGTGTGGTCATCATGTAGTTAATTTCTTCCACCTGGTGAGGGTTTTGGTACAAGACAGCTCATAGGATGTGGCTCAGAAAATTACCTGTAGCTCTTGAGAAGGAACTAAAGGTCCTTAACTTTGCTCAGTGAGTACATTAGTATTATTTGGTCTCCTTTGACTGTTTTCTTTTGTTTCTGTATTTTCTCCCTTCTCTGATTAAACTTATTCTTTGGCTAAATTGTTTCCATAGGCAGAACACAGGCTTGAGGACATGGAGTACAAGGACCCTAAGTTCCTGCTCCATTCCAATGTTAGATTGTATATGGTAGAAGGTACTTGGTAAGGACCACTTGGTCCAGAAACATATGAGTCTCCAAAGTGCATCAGCACTTAGAACAATATGATAACAAAAAATGCCCATTGATGCCAATCGTGTATAATATCTCAGTGGTTCTCAATTTGGAATATAAAGTATTTAGATATCGGGTCAAATGATCTCGGAAGATATGTCTTGAAGAGAAAATCCACTTCAAATTATAAATCAAAAACCATTTTGGCTCATAGATCTAAGTGATGTGTGAAAGTCACCCATTTCAGACTACAAATTCCTCATATTTTAGGGTGCATTAGGTCACTTTCCAACTATGGAATACCCTAACCTTCATTGTTACAATGGGCTTTTTATAAAACAATAAGGTTATTTGACGAGGAATAAGACAAATGAGAAGTCCTTATTTTCTTAAAGTCAACCAATTTAGCCAATTTTAAAAAATCATGACACAAACTTCTCCTCCTTTCCATTACTATTAAAAATATTCTCTAAATTTTGTTTCTGGTCATGTTCCTGGAAGCTCCAAACAAACTGACTTGCTGTTTTTGAAGTTGACAGGCAGAGTGTCTTTGTGACAAGGCATCCACTTGTTGTCTGCCATGGTCTAGTTGTATTTGAATTTGATTTTTATTTTTCAATGAGTATTACTTTTCAACTTTTTATAAAAGTTCAATCTGCACCTCAGTTTAAAGGCAAATAACAAAATTTTTTTTAATGTGTTTTGGAGCATTATTGTTAGAGCTTTTCAGTTTTCTAGAATGAAAACTGAAAATTCTCTGGGTATTTGTAATTGGCTATAGGCAAGCACTAATTCTGAAAGATCTGTAAAAGGGAACAAATAAATTATACTCAGTTAAACTGGTTATACCAGGAACTCTGTAACATTGTTTTTAATTTGAGTATGAAAAGATATCTTCATTACTACAGCATAATTCCCTTGGGGTCTGCTAGTCTGGGGTGAGATTTCTGCCTAAATCGGGTAGTTTATTTTAGTCTACTGATTAGGCCATCAAGATGTGGTTATAAATAAAAAGCAATTTCAATTTCTATAACTGACTTGTAAATAAGTTTATCTAAAACTCAGCTATTTCTCAGCATAATTGAATAGTTTATTCAATAGTTTTTTTGACATACTAAAGATTGCATGTATATTGTGTTTGCTTACTTAATTTCCAATTGTATTTCAAGAGATATTTGAGATAGCTAAATACAAACATCCTGATTTATCCTATGGCAGGTGCAAAGATAAGTAAGTAGTCTCTGCCATCCACTTCCATACCTGGTTATTATGCAGAAGGAAAGGACAACACCAGGCACCGTGTCCCACACGGGAATCTGCCACCTTCCATGAGTTCTCAGCAAGGAAATGCCCGTTTCTTTCCAAGAGCATCTGGTACTATTTATCTGACTCTAATAATTGGGTTGTTACATAGTCATTGATGACTAATTAAACTGCAACTTTTGTAAAGCGGTTCTTGAAATTAAAAAAAAAATGGATGGGTCAAAAATCAGTTGTTATTAATATTAATTGCATGCAAAGGTGTATGTTCTGTGTATTTCTGTATATAGATGGGTCAGCGAATATGAAGGTGAAACCCCTTTTCAAACAGATATTCATTATGTAGAAAAGCATCACCTTTGCACCTCATATTTATTTGTATTTGCAGCTCAACTCTTTTTTGTTTTTTCTCCAACGACAAGCTGATATTTTCTAAAGCTTTTCTGGGTCGTTTTCCTTAGCAGATACTACGTTTTGATGACAGGCTTAATTCTTCCAGCTTTCAGTTTCTGAGTTATTTCACCTATGCCCCACTTGGCATTTACCTGAGAAGGATCAAAAGTTAGTGACTATGTTTTGTAGGTGAAGATCTGGAAAACAGAAAATTTGCATGCTGTATAGAAAATCCTCAGCCTGAATCAAGGTAAACTTCGTGATGAACTCCAGAATATGGAATACTCGGGGGCTTGGTCTGGAAGAACTAGATTTTATCCTAGAAATTCTAGGCAGAAGATCTACAACCATATTGGAGAGACTAGGAAAGTCATTAATTCCTTGATTGGTTGTTGTTGGTGTTCAGTCGATAAGTCGTATCTGCCTCTTTGCAACCCCATGGACTGCAGCATGCCTGGTGTCCCTGCCCCTCACCATTTCCCAAAGTTTCCCCAAGTTCATGTCCATTGAATATAAAGAGGCAAAAAGATATGACACTGAAAGATGCACCCCCAGGTCAGAAGGTGTCCTCTATCCATACAGGATTTTTAAAGGAAAGGGATATGTGGAATCCAATGAAAGAAACAAAATATCTATGGGACCAAATAAATACATTTGAAATAGTTAAGGATATAAACTCCAAGCTTAATGTAAATGGCAGAATTCTGTTATGAGAAGAAAATTAAATAAATATATGACTTTAGTCTAGAGATCTGGGCTATAAGACTATCTATTTGGAAAGCATGATTTTGAGATCCATGTTGCCTGTTGACTGTCAAAACAGAATTTTCTCCACATGTTGATGATGATAGTGAGAAAACTACCCTGATCTGCTGCAGTCCCAGAGTTTATGTCCAGGCTAAATCTGAGGTTGATAATCAGTTACTCCAAGTGGAAAAATATAATCTCAACCATCACATGTCAGCATGACCACAAAATTGTTTGAGGTGATTTGTTGTTTTCATTAGAAGACTTAAAATTAAATGTGCAATGTTTTTTAAAATGTTATGTTTTACTCCAGAATAGTAAATGTTTGTGTATTAAGAAATCTGTATATGGCATCATAAGTGTTTATCATCACTGAGCCCTCTGATTAAACTAAAATGGGTAATTGACTATTCAGACTGCTGGTTTTAAGTTGAAATATTAATAAATTTATAAACAATATTGAACCACTTGAGATAACTTAAGATCCACCATGTTTAAGGTTTAATTTGTTATATTTGTAAGAACTGCTGAAGTGTGTGGTAGAATTTGAACTCCAATAATTGAGGCAGTGAAGAAAATCAAAGGTACTAAGCTTGTAAATATAGTTTAAAATGTTTACAGGGTTTAAGTTAATCAACAGGGCCAACTGTTCATCAGAGATCACTTAAAAGACATTGTTATCATTTGCTAAATTTCAAGAAAATAAAGAAATCTTACAAAGTGAATTTAGAAACTTCAAGAATATTTATTTTTAAGAAAATAACTTCTAGGGACTGTTAAGACTTCACCTTCCAATGCAGAGGTGCAGGTTTTTTTCTCTGATCAGGGAGGTAAGATCACACATACCTCATGGCCAAAAAACCAAAGCATAAAACAGAAACAATATTTTAATCAATGCAATAAAGACTTTAAAAATGGTCCACACTGAAAAAAATCTTTAAAAAAATGAAAATAATTTCTAGGTAGTCTTAACTGAGCAAAAACTAACCTTGGAGATGTTAAAAGTCACACCCTGATAATATACTGATAGGATTCTTCCTCAAATGGTATATTGTTTATTGAAAAGGCACTGAGCTGGATATTTTTACACAACCTCAAGCCCCGATGGAAAAAAAGTATTTGTTGCCTCTTCAGACACAAGACCAAGCTGGACCACAGAGGGAAATTGAGCTGAACCGTCTATCGTCATTTCCCATTCATCCCGAACTCCAGGGAGCTCACTTAAAATACAGAATAATAAATTAACGTCAGTCACACCCATGAGGCCTCTTTAATGTTACTCATTGCAAAAACAGTTTGGACAGACTTCATCCTTTGCTTTAATAGGATGAGTCTCGCCATTAACTCAGATTTAGCTTAGGAAAAAAAGGGCTGGAGCTGCCCCCAGGCAGCTTGGACTAAGCTTGCATGTCCTTTAATGCCTTGCCACATGCCTCCCTTCACCCTGGAGCTCCCTAAAATGCATTCATCCTCACTCTCCACTGTGGCCTATGAACATTATCTTAATTTGTGGCACCTGCTTAGGTTATGAGGCAGAAGGGCCCACAAGCTTCTCTTGGTCTGTTTATGTGTTGGTTTCTTGAAATTAGCAAGAACGTTTATGCCTCTCTACCCATAATCTGAGATCTTACTTAGAAGTCATCAAGACTTTCCTGGTGGTCCAGGAGTTAAGAATCTGTCTTGCAATGTAGGGGAGGCAGGTTCGATCCCTGGCCGGGGACCTAAGATCCCATATGCCGCAGAACACCGCAACTACTGAGCCTGTACGCCACGACTAGAGAGAGATTCGCCATGATGCAACGAAAATCCCGAGTGCTGCGACTGAGACCCAACACAGGCAAATAAATACATAATAAATTTTGTTTTAAAAAAAAGAAGCTATGCATCCATGCCAGGTGTAGGAATTGTGGTTTGTAGAGACAGCCTAGAAAATGTTTACATCGTCAAGAGTTTGAGTGGAAGATATTAATAGAATGTGAGGAGAATAAATATTTTAGAGCAGAAAGAATATTTTGGAGAGCACAAACAAATGTGTTTCTTCTAGCACAGCCCTGTGAGTCATCAGGCTAATCATTTAAATATTATCCCAATGCTTGATCAAAATTAGATAAAAATGACCATCAGTTTACAAGATGGTGATTTTTTTTTTATATATTTTGTGAGTGAATCTAGTTTTCTGATTCAGATAAACAAAAGGCTACTGAATTAACCAAATGCTGCTTAAGATGGGGAGGCCTTGCTGGGGTGTGTTATTCAAAAATTTTAGGGACAGGTGTAGATTAGAAATGACAGGAGACAGTCTGCACGATATGATTTGTAATTTGACTGTCTGTGCCCAAGTTCATTCATGTAAGTCTAGGAGGACAATGCCCATAAATATATGCTACTCATCACCTTACATTGGCTTCCCAGGTGGCTGAGTGGTAAAGAATTCACCTGCCAATGCAGGAGTCTCAGGTTCGATCCCTGAATCAAGAATATCCCCTGGAGGAGGGCATGGCAACCCATGCCAATATTCTTGTCTGGAGAATCCCATGAACAGAGGAGCCTGGTGGGCTACAGTCCATGGGGTCACAAAGAGTCGGACACGACTGAGCAACTGAGCACACACACGCATCTCCTTGCACTCACTGTCACTTTAAGTTCTTGTTTTTTATATCTTCAGCTTTATCCAGTTCTCTTTTATGATCACATATGCACTAATCCTGCCTACAAATAGCTTACAAATGCCCTCCTGTCATTCCAATGTGCTAAGTTGCTCAGTCATGTCTGACTCTTTGTGACCCCATGGACTGTAGTCCGCCAGGCTCCTCTGTCCATGGAGATTCTCCAGGCAAGAATACTGGAGTGGGTTGCCATGCCCTCCTCCAGGGGATCTTCCCAATCCAGGGATTGAACCCAGGTCTCTCTCATTGCAGGCGGATTCTTTACCATCTGAGCCACCAGGGAAGCTTTCTGTCATTCCAAAGTATTTGTTAAATAACTGATCACACAGTTAGCACTCAAATATTTTGTTAGTTGGCTAGTTTTAACTGGGGGAGAAAGTATCAATGAAAAGATAAATATTGAATTCCCTGACATTTATTTTGCACAGATATATCCTGAGCACCTTCTAGGTAGCAGGCACTGTACAAATACAGAGATGAGAAAAACAACCAAGTACTTGGCCCTCATAAAACATAGGGTCTAGGAAGCAGGTGTTGTAAAACAGAAATGGCCCAGCTATATGGACTAATTATAGTCCTGTATGGCATGGCTATGTTGACTATAAAGAGATGGACTAATTACAAAATGAGAAAATATACAGAGAGCTCTGAGACAGAGAAAACTAAATTACAGAGGAACCTAAATTAGGTAGGGGAGAGATTAGCAATGTTTTTACTGAAAAAAATAATTTTGAAGTCGATCGTTCCCAAATGGTTAACCAATAGAATCAGCCAGAGAATAGTGGGCGCAGACAAGTACTGTTTGATTCCGCTTACACGAGGTACCTAGAGTAGTCAGATTCATTGAGTCAGAAAGTACATTGATGGATGCCAGGGGCCTGGGTGATGGAGTGGAAGCGGATTGGAGAGTTAGTGTTTAATGGGAACAGTTTCAGTTAAGGAGGGTGAAAAATTCGGGAGTTGGATAATGGTAAAATTTGCACAACAATGTAAATGTCCTCCGTACCACTGAACTGTACAGTAAAATATGGCTAAAATATTGCTTTATATTATGTGACTTTTACCACAATAAAAAACATTGAAAATATTGATGCCTGGCCTTCAGCTCCAAACGTTCTGATTTGATCTGTATGGGATATGACCTGGGCTATGGGATTTTTAGAAGCTAATTCTGATGTGTAACCAAGTGTGAGAACCAGAGTGTTATGTCGAGATCTGAGGGGTGAATCAGAACAAACCAGGTAAAGAATTCATAGGGGGCTTCCTAGCCCCTGGAGGCAGAAAGGCTTGTACACTCAGGCTGAAAGAAGCCTCGTTTGCTGGGCCAGGGTGAAGAATGGGCGGCTGTCTGCTGACCAAGCCATCTGGGCCATGCACAACTCGGGTTCATTTTGTTAGATAATAGTAAGCAACTCGGTGAGAGAAAGCCACTCCCTTATGATCTGGCTACTAGGTTACAGTGGGGTTGCAAAAAGTGGGACACCACCGAGGGACTGAACTGAACTGAACTAGATTACAAACATGTAAATTACAAACCAAATTCCATGGCCCACATACTTAATACACAGCCTTTAGAAAAGCAGACACAGGACAGATCACACACTTTGTCCTTCAAGCTCCATAAAGTCAGCTTTCTCTATTTCTAGGTGCACGGACCTTCCCTCGTATGAAAGGTTTACTTGGGACAAAAACAACAACATTAACACAGCAGGATTCCAGGCCTTCTACTTGGCATTGTGAATCAGAAATCCTTCTAACCGTATGGCTGGGCACAGATCCAAGGGATCAAGCCATAGGCACCACCCCTCCAAGAGGTGTGAGAGTCACGTCTAATGGGATGCTGGCCAGGCTAGATTCTTATAACCTCACAACAGAGGGGGTCGCCTAGCTTACTTTCTGCTCATACGCATATTTCAAAAATCCAAAGTGTTGTCTAATGAGATCCTATTATTATAACCATCATGCTAATTAACAAAACAGTATTTTCACCAGTAAAAACCTATTACTCGTATTTATTTGCAGTTGGCATGGTTGGTTTCTGCTCTTGACTGGTTTGCAGATAATAGTAGGGCTGTCTTAGCTGCCTCTGGACTGTGGCAGCTTTCTCATCCAATGTCACTTGCCACCATGGCTTGGGCATCTCTTTGTAACATGTTAGCTGATGACTCCTGGACACGGAAGTTTAAACCAACTGGTATATGCACAATATCACGCTTATTTCATATTTCTTAATGAAATAACAAAGAAAATTACAAACTTGTGACAGGGGAATAATGATCACCTCTAAGCCTGGAAAGATTGGAGAGGAGGCTAGGAAGAAATTCTTTTTAGATGAGAAAGCTAACGTTGATGAACTTCCTTTCCTAACTATTTATAGAACACAAGAGTTTACAGAGTGCAGGGGTGTAAACTTGGAAATAAAGGAGAGCTGCTTGGATGTTCCCTTGTCTAGACTGGCAAAGTTTTCATTGTCCAATTCTGTGAATGACTTGAATTGCCCCTTGATCAAAGCATGGCTTCTCCCAGGTCTCCTACCCTAGTGATCCCTATTTTGGCTTGTTTCTCAGTATCTAGGGATTTAGATATTATTAAGGAAACTCTGGGATGCAATTATCAAATTGTCTTGCTGTCTCTCTGGGTCATTGTGTACCCTCCTGGGGGAATTCTTCCCAGGAGCCTTTGGCTCTGTTTCAATAATGAGGTGCCATCTTTGATCAAGAGAAAATCAAAGTGAGGATTTGAGTTGCTCGGGAGTCACAGCGCCAGCCTCTCAGACTGCGAGAGCTGCTTTCCCACAGTCAGTTCAAAAGACCAGGCGGGGATTCTGAAGCCTCTGTTGGATTTCTGATACTACTAGATTGTAATAGCTTCAGCCGCTGGCACAGCCTTCATGTTGCTCTCAATAGTGGGAGTGTTTATGATGGCTTCTTCAATTCCAGCATGTCTTCTGCTCTTGTTGCTGGAGGATTCTTTTGCTTTCATAGCAGATAACCTTTAGAAATTGCTTTTCATGAGTCAGTATTTTCTAAGCTCTTTTGTATTACAAATGGAGCCTGTGATTATGGGCTGTGTCTGTGTCATCCACGCTCAGTCGTTTCAGTTGTGTCCAACCCTTTGCCACCCCATGGACTGTAGCCTGCCAGGCTCCTCTGTCCATGGGATTCTTCAGGCAGGAATACTGGAGTGGGTTGCCATGTCCTCCTCCAGGGGATCTTCCTGACTCAGGGCTCGAACCTGTGTCTCTAATATCTCCTGCATTGGCAAATGGGTTCTTTACCACTAGTGGCACCTGGGAAGCCCAAATCTAAATCATCAACAGAAGTAAATGTGACTGCATAGGTCATTTAATGTTTTCAAAGAGCTCTATATTAAAAAGCAAAAAGAAACATGGAATTAGCTTTAATAATATATTTTAAGTAACCCAATATATCAAAATATTATTTCAACATGTAATCAATATAAAGTGTACTGATGAGGTATTTTCCTCTTCTTTTTTTCATATTAAGGCTTTGAAATTAGTGTGTCTTTTTACACCTCCAGCATATTTCAGTTTGGACCAGCCACATTTCAAGTGCTAGTGGCTGGCTACCGGGTTGGTTAGCAGAAATAAGAAATCTGTTATCTGAATAATCTATTTTCCATTCAGCTTCTTATTTGGGTTGATTTTTTGAAGGCATACACCCAGATCCTTCTGTATTTTCCAAGTGGCTCTCTTGATTGATGGTCCCTAATTTTGAGATGGCAGGGTTAAGGGTATTGTTGGAAGAGAGCTAATTGGCCTTGTGGAATTCAAACTTGTCTCTTAGTTCCAGGCCCTAAACGCGCCATGTTGGTTAACTGTTCGTAGCAATATAGAAGTCAGGAGTCAGACTGATAGCTTATTGGCAAATCAGGAAAAGTACGAAAACAATCAAACCATAGAGTATATCATTCTTCTGTGAAACCTGAATTTTAAACAATCAGAAGGAAAAGGCTTAGTGTTTTTTCTGGAAAGCTCAGAGAGGTTCAAACTGCTCGTCTTTCTGCTTTAGCACCAGTGTGACTGTGACCCCTGAAAGGAATAGGCCCAGATGGAGCACACCCCCCGTCTCCAAACCTTACTTAGCCTGACAGCATGGGATGGTGAGGTCATTTCCCCCGCTGACTCCAAGTGTCCCTAATCTGTATCTTCACAAAGCTGATGAATTTCTCCTCTTCAGTGAAAACAGTGATGTTCTCATTTCAAAGGAGAGAAACAGAGAAAGAGGAACAAACTTTGTTTTCTTCGTTTCTAGTTTCCACTTTCATTGTTATTTATATAAGAGGGTTCATGCAAGTGACTTTGGCACTTGTGTGTATTTTTCTCAGAGTCCAAATAAATGTAAAATGGCCCACATTTGAAAGACTTGGGGGGAGGCTCTATAATTGTAGGACTTAATACGCAGTTTGTCTGCTATGAATACTTTTAGTACTTAACATAATTGTGAGACCAGAATTTAATACTATGTATTAATAGCTCTAGAAAGGAATAATCCAAATTTGTTTTTTATATGTTAATTATAGGATGGCTTGATTTAGGTTTAAATGATTTTTTTCTATAGTATTTCTCCTTCATCAATTTCATTGGTGGTTAAGCTCAAAAACTGGTGAAGCTGAGACATAATCATAAGAAATCAAGAAAGTGGAGAGTAGATACAATGATGGATGCTGACTGGCATTTTGGTGCTGGGAAGATGCAGAAAGATCTTACTAATGTCAGCCATCCTAATAATACTCTGAAAGGTCTAAAAGGTAGTTTCTCTAATGCATCATTGTCCAACAGAAATGTCTGCAAAAATGTCTTATATCTATGCTGCCCAACGCAGTAATCACTGGCCTGGCTACTGAAGGTGTGAAATGTAGCTAGTATTAAAGAGAAACTGAATATTTACTACACATTTAACTCAGGTCAGTTTTTTTTTTTTTTACAAGTGAACATTAACAAAAACTATCGAGTGAAACAAAAGCAGGCATGCTAAAGTATATATTATCACCATCTGTCTTTTTTAATGTACAATTATTAATTTCTACTTCATACTGGATTTGCTTTCCTGGATCATATTTTATGTGTTTTTTTAACCCTGACAGTCAGAGTCCTCTGATCTCCAGAGCCCTTCAACCCCTTATGGGTGCTGATAACAACGGAATTCATCTCACCCAAGATACAAGAGTCAGCATTAGGCATATTCCACGGTGTTTTGACCTCTGGATGAATTTCTTTCTTTTCTGCAGCTTGATCTTTATAGAACACTGTCCTTTCCAGGCACCATGCTTCCCCTCCTTCCACAAATAAAAGTTAATAAGTCCTGCCTTGCTTTCCCAACTTTGCTATCGTAAACTTGCAATTAAGATGTACCTATGTAGGGACTTCCCTGGTGGTCGGTGGTTGTGACTTCACTTTCCAGTTCAGGAGTGTGGGTTTGATCAGGGAGCTCAGATCCCACATGCCTTGACAGCCAAAACGTCAAAACCTAAAGCAGAAAACAATATTATAACAAATTGAATAAAGACTTTAAAAATGGTCCACATTAACAACAACAACAAAAATCCTTAAAAAAAAAGTTATACCTATATAAATGTTTTTGATTATAGTTTAAAAATAACTTGTACTTCCTCTTTTCCAGTTTTCTTCTTCCCAGCATCACTTTCCTCTTCTAATAAATGCTAATTAGTATGTTTTTCATGTGGGGCTTCCCTGGTAGCTCAGCTGATGAAGAATCTGCCTGCGATGTGGGAGACCTGGGTTTGACCCCTGGGTTGGGAAGATCCCCTGGATAAGGGCATGGCAACCCACTCCAGTATTCTTGCCTGGAGAATTCCAAGGACAGAGGAGCCTGGCGGGCTATGGGGTTCCATAGAGTCAGACACGACTGAATGACTGAGCACAGTACCACACATGCTTTTCATGCTTTCTTAGAAACTTCTGTATTAACGTCCTTCTGCTCAAAGAGGCTGCTCTTAGTCTTCATCTGAATCCTTCAGAATATTTTGAGCAGAATTGAGTATATCAAAACCACTTTAGACTGTGATTCCTCTACTCTTTCTCATCAAGATGGCGGCAAGTACTATAAAAGGGTGGTTCATTTCAGATTTTAAGATAAACAGCAGATTAAACCAGACTGAGTGTTAAGCTCTTCTGGCTTGCAAACACTTTTGTTGCGAGTTTGAAAGCCCTGGGTTGGAATTTTTATAGCATGTGACAAACCATAGGCTTTTAAAAACTTGAATTCTTGTACTAATTATTGGCTTGAGGAAAGACTTTGAGTTGTAAGGTAGGTTGCCTGCACACATATCAAGTGATTGTAAAAAGTGCTCTGTTTTAGTAGAGGCTGGTGGAGCTTGGCTGAATCCTATCAATTGACAATATCCAAGAAGGCAAACTGGTACCGGCAAAGATTCCAGGCTGGTTAAATGCAGCCCTTCATTGAGTCATCTCAGATACGGAAAAGTAAAGATTGAAATAGCATATGGTTCACTGGTGTTCTACCCTATGCAGAAGAACCTTAACCCTTAGCACTTAGCCTTAACCACCGAGGGATATGGATATTAATGTTTCCCATGATGGTAAATGAAAGGCAGAATCTCACAGGTCAGGTCCAGCGAACCCAATGTTTTTTAATTTTTATTTATGTCTATTAATTTGAATGTGCCGGGTCTTAGTTGTGGCCTGTGGAATCCAGTTTTCTACCCAGGGATCAAACCCATGCTCCCTGCATTGGAAGCATGGATCCTGTCACTGGACCACTAGGGAAGTCCCAAGAGAACCCAATGCTTCATGGCACTTCTTTTTTTCCTTTTTAATAGTTTCTTTTTCCAAAGAGCTCAAAGAAATTCACTGTAATTTATATATATATAATATATCTGTAATCTTTGCTTAACATCCAGGAAAATACTCAGGAGATACATTGTTTAGCCAGAGGATCAATAGGAAAACGGGCAAAGGAAAAGCAGCCCTGTGTAGAAGAGGGTCTGGAGCTAAAATCCTTCCTTCTTTAATTCTCTTGATTATTTCTCCTCTACATTTCCCAGCCATGGCAACTCTGGGAAGAGTTCCAGAGGAGCTCAATCTGAAAACGGACCAAAAGAGTTATGAAAGATGTGTGTAATGATGAGGTGTCTGCTGAGATACTGCCCCCACCCCTAAAACACTTTTTATGGCATCTTAATGCCATTTGGCAAGGCTATTGCATCTCTCTGTCTCTCTCTATTCCTACATGCACACATTTGTGAACACTTCGTCTCCCAGACTTCAAGATAGGAGTTAAAGCTTTAAATAAATGGTAATTTCTAAGTTGATGGGACCTTTCAAAGCAACCCCCCTCCCAAAAAAAAGTTGGGCACTAATTTTCTTCCAACCAGGAGCTCCTAGAATTAGGGTTATATGGAAATAGGAGAATCAGCTTCAAAATAAAAATCTCCATTTGGGAGAAGGAACGCTCAGCCATCCTGAAAACAAGAATAAAAAGGAGGAAAAGTGGCCAAACCTTGAGATGCCAGAGGAAGGGGGGATATACGACCTTCCTTTACCTTCTTCATGGATGGCTTGCAAGGATTAATTAAGTAAAAGTCTGTAAATTTCTTTGAGCCCTTTGTTGAAAGAAGCTATTTAAATATAAATTATGACCACGCAGCTTGCATCTCACATGTCAGGCATGCATGGTTAACTCTGTCCCATCTGTAAGTTATGCTTCCTCCAGGTTATAAAGATGAGGATCCCTGATCGACCTTCGTTCCCTGACCCAGTGGTAAGGCAGAGATTTATGGTGTTACCTGTGGCATCTGAGTGCAGGCTGCCTCTTTGAACTCCAAATTGTGCTTGAAGAAAGCAGAGCGTGTGTCTGTCTCTTCTTGGATGAATTTGGTTGATAAACTAAGACAGTAACATTCTACTATTTCCTTTTAATACACTTTCCATTGCCTAAGAGGGTAAAAAATTTAAGTGAGAGAAGAGAATATTTTTGAACAGGTTTATTGGTTTCCTGGGGCTGCTGTAAGAAAGAACCACACACCGAGTGGCTTAAAACAAGAGATATGTATTCTGTTCCAGTGCTGGAGGCTGGAAATCTGAAATAGAAGCGCTGGCTGGGTTATCCCCCCTCTAAAGGTTCTTCCTTGCCTCTTCTACCTTCTGGTGCTGCTCGGCGTTCCTTGGCTTGTGGCCACGCTACTCCAGGCTCCACTGCCATCTTCACGAGACCATGAGGCTGTCTTCACATGACCGTCTTCTTGTAAGGACACCAGTGTATTGGATCAGGGGACCCCTCTCCTCCAAGATGATCTTAACTAATTACATCTTCAATGACCCTGTTTCCAAATAAGGTCACATTTTGAGGTACTGGAAGTTAGGACCTCAACATATCTCTTTGGGGGGCGAGGGACATAATTCAACCCGTGATAATAGGATAGGGTACTTTCAAAAATACTTTGGAGCTGAACCTTCCCTGCATGTGAATATCACACAGAAGCCTAGTATATGAGTACAGATCAGAGCAGCGCTGCCCTGGTGGGAGCAGCAGTGGAGCCCTGAACCTTCCTGCTCTCCACCCCATTCTGCAGGTCTCACTGGCACTTCTCACTAGGCACATGCTCTTTAGACACCATGGAGAACCCCTCCCCAGGGTTTCGAGGGGCACAGCATGAAAATCTGTGCAACCAGATAGGTACTGAGTTCCTTCCTCAAGTCAAACCCCATCCCTTGACAGTAGACACCTTTAAGAAGCATACATTCTGGAAAGGGCTTATGTTTGAAAGCAGTTGCATTTCCTTTGTTGGTTGGTTTTGGGCTTCCCTGGTGGCTCAGAAGGTAAAGAATCTGTCTGCAGTGCAAGAGACCTGGGTTCAATCCCTGGGTCGGAAAGATCCCCTGGAGAAGGGAATGGCTGCCTACTCCAGAACTGTTGATTTTAATAGACGTGCAATGGGACTAGACTAATAGCAAATGTCCTCCACTGTCTCCTTAGGCTTGTTACCAATAGCTCTTCGAACAGAGTTGAGTAAAAAGCTTAATAGAGACAAGGAGTTGATTTTCTTTCCCTCTAAATTTGAACATCCATGTAATATCATATCGTCCCTGGCGGCTCTGATGGTGAAGAGTCCACCTGCAATGCAGAAGACCTGGGTTCAATCCCTGGTCTGGGAAGATCGCCTGGAGAAGGAAATGGCAACCCATTCCAGTATTCTTGCCTGGGAAATCCCATGGACAGAGGAACCTAGCGGGCTACAGTTCATACGATTGCAGAGTCTGACACAGTTGAGCGACTCACACTTTCACTTCATTTTTCACAGTATCACAGTATTCAGCTCACCCTCTAGAATAGAACTCTCTCTGTCAATCTTCTGGAGGCTGGGATCCCCTGGCAAGGAGAAAGAATCGTATATTTTAGAAGGCTTGATGCTGTTGGGGGAACATGCTCTGGGAGAGAATACACAGAACAGCCCAAGGGGAAACTCCTTGAACATTAACTCCATAAAAGGAGGTTTTCAGTGGTCTCAGCTGATCCATATTTTTAGAAAATTGTTTGACTCAGCCTGCCTGCCTGTAATACTATTGCCAGAACCAGCGATGAGAGGAAGATAAACATGATGTTACTATCTTTCTTTTGGTGCTTCCCCTGAAGCCCTGGGTGGCGCAAACCTTGCTTGACAGGCTTTGATGAGCAGCTGCTCAGTTCCACTTGGGAAGGGAGGCATTTATCAGAGGCTTCCTTCACAAATAAGCTAGGAATTTAAATGTTGGGATTAGTTCCCATGGAGGAAGGCTGGTCTAAGCCTTCTCTTTCACATCAGCAGAATGGTTCTGTTCGCAGCCCTGGGGAGCAGTGGCTGGCATGGTTGGGCATGATGAAGTCCCTGGGACCAACTGGGGAAGCCTCTCTCTGACTCACTGGGTAGCACTGAGTGACCTCTGAACCTATTTGAATGTGATGTGCCCTGTGCCCTTCAGCCTAGCCACTTCCTTTTCTGGGTGACAATATGATGTTTCAGAAAAAGCTTTGGACCAAGGGTCAAGAGATACCATTCCATTTCTGGTTCCTTTACTAACTGTGACTTAAATCATTTCATTTCTGACTCCTTTATTAACTGTCACTCCATCTTTTTGAGCTGCAGCCTGTATTCATAGGTTCATTCTTCAAAAACTGAGCTCTACCTACTATACTCTAAAAAGGAAAGGAGTCTCTGAGGTAGACATGTGCACATTGCTATATTTAAAATAGATTGCCAATAAGGACCTGCTGTAAAGCACAGGGAATTCTGCTCAATATTCTGTAACAGCCTGAATGGAAAAAGAATAGATACATGTGTATGTATAGTTGAATCACTTTGCTATTTACCTGAAACTAACACAATGTTAAATTAGCCACTCACCAATAAAAATAATTTTTTAAAAAAATAGAGAAAAGAGTGGTTTGCTATACATAGCTGAAGCCATGGGATGAACCCCGTATATCC
This sequence comes from Antilocapra americana, assembly GCA_007570785.1. NCBI lineage: Eukaryota > Metazoa > Chordata > Mammalia > Artiodactyla > Antilocapridae > Antilocapra > Antilocapra americana. Next base: position 14,974,087 of record ML661908.1, read on the forward strand.
CATGGGAGCATCCATTTGCCTCCAACTCCATTTTGGAGTCAAAAAAATGGACTCCATTTATATTAAAGAAGAAATAAGGCTATCTGTGGAGTAGAATGGAAAATCCCACAGTAATTTCTCAAGTCAAAATAAAGAAGACCTATTTGAGAGGAAGGCTGATTCAGGTAGGATCTCTGACTCTGCAAGGTCTGAAATTCACTCCTCTTAGTCTTTAGGAATAATTCAATAGCAGATTTTGAGAAGCACCTAGATGAAATTATTTTGAGGGTCCTTTTCAGCCCTACATTTGAGAACCCAGATCACAAACATGAAAGTCCCATTGCTTGCGGAATAAAGGCTGACTTCTTTGGCCCAGAATTATCAACCTCCTCAAGGGTCATTGACCCCACCTCAACTGCCTGGTTACTGCTCTCCTCTATTCCTTTGGTTCCCAACTCAACCTAGTGGCATTTTCCTCAAACCTGGCTTGCACCTGTCCATCACAAGGAGGACAGGTCAGGCCCTCTTTCTTCACCTGGCATCTATTAACTTATCAAACCCCTTTCATGTTATCAAACACCACTTTTCTTGCTCCTACTGAAAATTTCTATGGTGACTGTTGGTTTTGCTGCTAGCATCACACACGTCAGCTTGAAATATGATTTCTGTGTTACTTTCTCTCAGATGTTAGGATGAATGGACCTTCTTAAGTTTTTTAATTTGTCCACTTTGTAAGCACCAGGCTTTGTACGGGCCCCAAAGCCCACCAGCTCAAGTAATGAAACATAAATCAATTAGTATTGTTTTCTCTACCAACTAGATAGAAATATATTTCTAAATACATCTCATTGGACCCTGGGAATACATCTGGTGTTCAGCTGTAAGGTTTGTGTAAAATTCATTTACAGGTAGTTAGGTTAACAGGGTAAGAATGAGAATTCTTGACTCTATCTTCTGCTAGTCGGATGGCAGAAACAACATTTATCCATTTGGAGTTGTTGGGTTTTTTTTTTCCTTTATTTTAGTAAGCTTCTTAGGATAGCCTACTTGAAAAGATCCCAGTGATTTCTTTGTGATTGCTTATAATAGTATTTTAAATACTTATTTCTCATGAGTATTTTTTCTCATTGTGAAAGTCTTTTGTGATTGCATTTCAAAGTATGTTTTAAAATATTTTATATTTTTAAATATCAGTGACAAATATGGTACTTTAAAAATTGAATTAGAAATTTAAAGCCAGCACTGGACTGATTGGAAACAAATTCTTGAGTGCTTTCAAAATTTGTTTGGGAGTGATCACTAAATCACAGATGGGAAAGTAAAAAGTTTTGGTTATCCTTGACATTTCAAGAGGGAAAGAAAACAGAAAAGGAAAATCATTATAGCTGTCTTGAAATAAATTGCTTCCAAATTGTTGTCTCTCAGCTATTCCAGATGGCTTTACTGTTTTTTCGTGGAACTGGTGGTATTTTAAAAAGACCTGAAGAAAATAGATGAGGTTTTTCTTTCCTGATGTCCCAGAAAGTGGATGAAGGAAAAGAATATCTTTCAAGAATTGTCTGTTTTAAGTATATTTGCCTCTTGTACCACCTCATTGATGGCATCTGTGACATGGTATCTTCATACTCTCAAATTTTTTAGTGAGAAACATGCCTCATGAGTATATAAGTATATAAGTAGTGAAAACAGTTTATATCCTAGGCAAGAGAGATTGTTGAAACATGTTACAAATGTCATATATTCTAGGCAAAAAATACATATATATGCATATATAATTTGTGTATATAATATTCAAATAATAATAAAGCTATACCTATAATTACATATAGGATTTGTATATATGGTTGCATATGCATATGTATACATGTATACGTGTGTGTGTATAAAATAGTCCTTAGAGCAGCTCTATGAAATGAATTTTATTCCTGTTTCACTGATGAGGAAACATGCCCAAGAGAAAGGCAAGATACTCAGGACCCCAAAGTCAGAAGAGAACATCATCAGACTTTGAGGCTGTGCTCTGAATCACCCCCACAACCTTGTAGCATGTTTGTGAAACATGCCATATTCGATTCTCACCGTGGCTTCGACATCGGTTGTATAGCCTTAGATTTAAGTGTCTCTGCTGCAGTGGCTTGTCAAGACAAAAATGCAGGCAAACTCAGGCTTTTCTATGGTGGTTGTTTGGAAACTGGGTATATGGAATATCTGCCGTCAGAATAGCTAAACCTTAAAGAAAAAAGTGGCCTCTCAGGGCATGATAGGCTTGTCTTCATTACTACGTAGGATTTTCAATTGACATCACATTTTCATAGAATTTTAAAAACTCTTTCCATGTGTCGAAGCTTCAAGTGGCTCACCATGGCAGACTTCACAGAGACCTCCTCTATGTCAACCTGTAGAAGGCCTTTCACTCGCCATTCATTTCATCACATGTAGCTGTGCTGTGCTCTGCTTAGTCTCTCAGTCAAGTCTGACTCTGTGGCCCCATGGACTGCATCCCACCAGGCTCCTCTGTCCATGGGGCTTCTCCAGGCCAGAATACTGGTGCGGGTTGTCATGCCCTCCTCCGGGGGATTTTCCCAACCCAGGGATCGAACCTACATCTCTCATGTTTCCTGCATTAGTAGGTGGGTTCTTTACCACTAATGCCACCTGAGAAGCCCAGTGCTTTTTGCAGCCTTAATAAAGATTCATTCTCTGGTCCCCTTCTCCCCAACCCACAGTCATGCCCCTTACTTCTTCCAAGGGAATTTTTTTAATGACACTCTAGTTCCCGACTCAGCCAGCCCCTTCCCTGAGCCCCAGACCCATAGCCTCATTGTATACTAATGCAGTAAGCGGCATAATTCCTTATATCCTCCACACAGAGCTAGGGCAGCTTGGTTTCACTGTTGTCTCATTCAAACGGAACACAACTCCCAAATTTTGCTGGTTCTTGCAAGAGATGGTGTACTGCAGGAGCTTCTTTTCCAGCCAACACTGTCTATGTGTTACTGGGCCCCGAATCCCATCACCAGTGTCCCTGGTGTCAGCCCACCTAGGGATTACATGGTCAGATGGACAGCAATGTTTCCCACACCCAGGGCAATCACTCTACAGGCCTGAGGGGAAGGACACCGGGAGTCAGTGCTTCAGCAGGAATCAAAGCCGACATCCATATGTGTGTCCGGGGAAGGCTTGGAGGTGGCTGGGGACAGCATTCTGGCTTAGAATGCCATATGTCATGATGTGTTCCCGTTAGACTTCAGACACGTGGTGTCATCTGCTCTCCACTCCCAATAGAAGTTCTGCAAACCTGTGCCATTAGCAAAGCATCCCCATGCTGGTGTGTAAGAAAGCTGTGGTACATATACACAATGGAATATTACTCAGCATAAAAAAAAAATTCATTTGAATCAGTTCTACTCAGGTGGACGGAACTGGAGCCCATTATTTTGTTCTTATAAGCTACTCTTGGAAGAATAAAATTTTAAGAAGTGTTTATTGCTTTTCCCTTCTCTTTCCTCATTATCTCATAAGAAGCAAAACTACTTCCACATGCTCTGCACTCTGCTGGGACGTTTTCTCTAATCCCCTCAAAACCTCTGTAAAGAGAACCTGGTATGGCCGTTTTCTGAATGAAACTCTTGGGGCTCAAATTTAGGAGACTTATTCCATCAATATCTAGTAAGTAGCTGACCCAGTATTCAAATACAGGACTCTCAGACTCCAAAGCCTTTGTTCCTAACAGTTCCCCTCTTAAATATCTGTCAGAGTGAGCATAACCACAGTTAATCAACAGGCACCGAACATACCAGAATCTGCTTTGGAGATGACGTTGTGGGTTCCAAGGCAGGGGTGGGATGTGTTGATGGTTGCAGACTACATTTATTTACACGTGGGTGTTTTTGTTTGTTTGGTTTTTGTTTTCCTGATTAGGTCAGACTTTTCTAACAGAATCTTGTTGGAGCCTTGTTCCTGGAAAGCTTTCATGTTGCAGGGTGATGATTCTGTTCATCCTTTTTTTTCCCCCCCTATTTTAGGAGTATTAGGAGCAATTCATTTTTGGTGGTGCTAGTGATAAAGAATCCACCTGCCAATGCAGGAGACGCCAGTTTGACCTCCAAGTCAGGAAGATCCCCTGGAGGAGGAAATGGCAACCCACTCCAGTATTCTTGCCAGGAGAATCCCATGGACAAAGGAGCCTGCTGGGCTACAGCCCATGGGATTACAAAGAGTTGGACACAACTGTGTCTGAGCAGCAGCATTTTGTACAAAACAGCAGTCATCCTTGAAAGAAAACATGTCTACACAGAAAATTGAGCTGCATGGCTGGACTGGACTGGAGATCTGTATGTTGTCTTTCTAGGTTTGGTGAAATGTCTTAAGAAATTCTTATTGGTATTTCTGGATCAGACAACAGAAGCATGCTGATTCTATTTTAGGTCATAGAGTGGCTGTTTGAGAAATGTGGAAAGCTTAGAGGTATCCCTTGCTCTTGACTTGCATATAAGTTACTTCCAAATTGATGGGTCCCTACTTAGTACCATCAGCCCTTAGGGATGCAGTGTTGTCTCAGTTGTGGCCTTGGGTCTAACTTTGTGTCTACCTCGTAGTCTGTTCAGACAACTGGGCCAAGGGAAAAAAGAGGGTGAGCACAAATAATTGAAAAAAAATTCATTCATAAGTCCGGATGCTGGAAATCTGTGACAAACATCTCCCTCATCCTCTCCTTCCCCCACCGAAAAGATGGCTTGGTAGATCAACAGAGAAATGGAAAATGGAAAAGGTAGGGGACAGAGCAAATTTTAAAAACCTGTTAATCATAAAACCACTGAGTGACTGAACTGAACTGAATCATAAAACCTGGACAACGGGTATCTGGATGTTCACCATACAGTTCTTCCAACTTTTCTGTAAGGTTGCAGTTTTTCATAACAGAATATTGGAGAGAACAAAGAAGAAATGCAATAATTCTTTTCTGTAGAGCTGTGGTGTTAGTTTCAGAAAATTCCAATTCAGAAGATGTAAGCAAGCAATAAGGCTTTCCTTAAGCAGTTTTCGTTTTTTGGTTTGTTTAAACTGGCAGTTACCTAGAGCTAATGAATTCTAATGAAGAATCCAAAATCAGCAGGTATAGAAGGGTGAAATGTTTGCAACTCCCGTGATACAGTATTAGTATTAATACTGACCAAGCCCCAACTGGGCCTCTTTATGAAGTCTTTTATTTATTTCTAATAACAGTACTAAAAATGAGGGTACCATTGCATCTATTTTATAGATGAAAATCTGGGCTTAGGGAAGTCAAAAGCATGCTGTTCAAGGTCACACGTCCTGTGAGGTGGTGTCAGGATTCAGACCTGACGAGGTCAACCTCAAGGCCGGCACTATTCCCATTTGAGCCTCGCTGCTCAAAGTGTGATGCACTCAGCAGCCTCCCCTCTCACCGGGAGCCCCTTCAAAATGCAGGCGATCCAGCCCTGCCCCCAACCTGCAGAGCTAGAATCTGCATTTGAACAAGCCCTCCAGCTGTTTTGTATGCTTGTCAGGCTGAGAAGCCTTGTCCCCAGCCACCCTCCTTTGGAAATGTGGGCCTGTGTCTTTATTTCCCCCTGCTGTTGACACAGGACACCTTTGAAAAGTAGTGAAAGTGTTCTTTGCTCAGTCCTGTCCGACTCTTTGGGACCCTATGGACTGTAGCCCACCAGGATCCTCTGTCCACGGGATTCTCCAGGCTGGAATACTGGAGTGGGTAGCCATTCCCTTCTCCAGGGGATCTTCCTGACCCAGGGATCAAACCTGGGTCTCCTGCATTGCAGGTGGATTCTTTACCATCTGAGCCGCGGGAGAAGCCTACAGGACACCTTAGGGTCAGTGAAAGTTAGAATTTCTTTTGCTTCAGAACTGAAGCTGCAGCACTGAGCCTGGCCAGCTCTGTTCTCAGAGAGAAGGCAGTGAACCAAAGCATAGAATAGGCATCTGGAACCCCGAGTTTATCCCAGCTCTGCCCCTCATTATTCCATGGGTGACCCTCAGATCTCCATTCTTGTCTGTGATTCCATCCCTACCAAAGGGGTCATCAGTTCTGGATATACCTGCCTCACAGAAAGGTCACAGTGCCTTTAGAACTAAAAAGAAATAGAACCAGAACTGATGAAAGTGTTTTTATCCTTATAGTCATGTATGGGTCTTTTGACTGAGGGCCATCAGGCTTGTGGCTGTTTCATTCTTGCTAACTGAGATTTGCATGGCTGATATGACTATCGGGTCAAGTGTTCACAAATCACGGTTCTAGGAATATCCTTACTGGAACCCTCTAAGCATTCCATCTGAGAAGAGGACCTTCTCTGAGGGAAGTACAAATACACATTGGCTCAAACAGAGTCTACCACCCTCCCCTACATCAGCACAAAGTTCAAAGCTTAGCAGTAAGAGACCAATCACTGAACACTTACTGGGAGTATTGTACCCATCTCTTTATATACACTATTTCATTTGATCCTTGCAGTAATCCCAAGAAGGAAACATCCTCATTCTACACATTGGCCTGAAAGTGAGTCCCTGGTTGTTTCTTGTTGCTCAGTTACTAAGTCGTATCTGACTCTTGTGAGATCCCACGGACTGTAAACCCTCAGGGTTCCTCTGTCCATGAAATTCTCCAGGCAAGAATACTGGCGTGGGTTGCCATTTCCTTTTCCAGGGGATCTTCCCCACCCAGAGATCGAACCTACATCCTCTGCATTGCAAGCAGATTCTTTACCTCTGCGCCACCAGCGAAGCCAGCTCTTAAATAGGAGGATTAGAAAAATGTTGCTTTCAGTCAGATGTAGTTTACCAGAAAGCAGTCACATAGAAATTACAAAATCTCCAAGTTACACTGTTTGAAACAACTTTAATTTTTCTACCAATTATTGCTTAGGACTCTAGACAAAGCAAAGATGACAGGTCACTAGTGGCTGAAAGTAGCTTCTGATTTTTCACCCTGAGCTAAAGAGCAGGTACTCTGGTGCCCCTCACTGTGTATGTCTTTGGTGTTTTCTGCCCCATGAACTGGAGAAGAAGATGAAATGAGAATCAAGAAGCCATTTTAGAAAATATTTTAAGAGAATCTAAAGTATGTTCTCTTCTGCAGGGTGTTTTCAGTGAAAAGATAGTCTTATTGTGATTTGTGAAAGTGTCTTTGATAGCTCAGAAGTGGTTTTGTTTCTATATTATGCTTCAGTGTTAGGAGGAGATGTGCTTTTCTTGGCTAAACCTCTGATGATGAAGAATCTATTTCTTATCTCTGTGTTTCGATGTCCTCTTTATGGATGGAGTTCTTGGTGTGCTGGAACTCACATCCTAGTTCTCCCTCAGTGGCACTCAGGGAAGGGGGTAATCTATATGTAGGGTTCCCAGGAACCCATTCCTTCTCTTTGGTAACAGGCAATAGCAGAGTTCTTCCCTGTAGAGAGTCAATCATAGAGAAAAGGTGACTTGAAATCTCTCTTCCACCCCATCCCTACTTCTCCATTTATACACAGGGTTCCTTAGTACACATGTGAATATGGGAAGGCAGGTCAGAGTTGGGACCATAAACACTTTGGGATTTGGGCATCAATAGAAGGTAGAGGTTAGGGGAACTGGCTCAGATTGGCCTGAAAGTAAGTCTCTGGATCTACCAGTAAATGGATCTACCAGTATTTACTGGTAGATGAGCAGGAACCTGCTTCTCTAAGCTTCCATTTCCTCTTCTGCTAACTAAAGGCTATTATCTATTAGATAACTATTACATGGGCTTCCCTGGCTTAGTGGTAAAGAATCTGCCTGCAATGCAGGAAACACAGGTTCAACCCTTGGGTCAGAAAGATCCCCTGAAGAAGAACCCACTCCAGTATTCTAGCCTAGGAAATCCCATGGACAGAGGAGCCTGGCAGGCTACAGTCCACGGAGTCGCGAAAGAGTCAGACACGACTTAGCGACTGAACAACAATAACAACAAAATGGCTTGCAAAAGCCTCACTGAGTCTATTTCTTCTAGAATACTTCAGTAGTTTTCTCCTCATTGTGCGTTCAGAGTCCAAAGAGTTATAATACTGACCTTTGCCTTCATTCTCGCCCCACTACTGGATTTATGTTGTTGTTACATTGTGTAAAGGGCTGGTTATCAAGGATTGAAAATGGAAGAATATCGTGGACAAAAATAGCACATGAAGACTTAGAGGTGGAAAGTGCCAACCTTTTCCAAAGAAAAGTCTAGATAACAGGCTAAAAGACTGTGCAGCTTTCATGAGAAAAGTAGAAAAAACAATTTCCCTCAGTGCTTGTCACAGAAAGGAAGAAAAAGGACCTGGAGGACGGACAAAAGTATCTAAAAAACATAAAAGATGAATTGATGGGAAAGACTTGCGTGACCGCTGCAGGGGCAATAGGTGGAAAAAGTCAGGCTGTTTAAAAAAAAAAAAAAAACATGGAAAAGAATGGAGCAAATAGTCATGGAAAAAAGTGAGATCACATAAGAACTTTCAAGAGTGGCCTGAAAAAAAAAATAAGACTTTTTGCGTTGAACACGAGGACTCTATTCGTACCACCTGTGGAGAGTAATTGGCATTGGCTGACTGGAGGGGTTTGTTTTGCCTTCTTGGCAGGAGCCGAATTGTTATGTTAATATTCCGTTGGCTAAGTGTGAAGTATTGACTTTGAATAGAAAAGGGTTTGCAGAAGGGAGAATTCCCAGCCTGGGGTTTTCACTTTGACCAAAGAACTCTTCAGGAGCTTTAGACTCCCTACTCAGATTCTAAAAAATAATTAGTATCATGACAGACATCTCCAGCGTGGTGCAAAAATGAATACCGTTTCCACTAGGACTTTCTCCCCAAGGTGGTTTACAGGCAGAGTGTCTCCTAAGATTTAGACTCAGGAACCCATCTGGGGCCAAGGACAGATCCCTTGGATCATACAGCATCACAGCACAGCTCCCAGCGTCCACCTTTCTGCATTTACCTAGACTCTCCCTTCTCCATTAATACTGGCTTCTCCTTAGAGGTCTTTGTGCTGACTTGGCTCTTCAAATATTTTAATTATCTTGAACAGGATGAGGCCAGAACCCTAGGGTTGTTGTTCAGTCACTAAGTCACGTCCAACTCTTTGCAACCCCATGGACTGCCTGTAGCATGCCAGGCTTCCTTGTCCTTCACTGTCTCTTGGAGTTTACTCAGATTCATGTCCATTGAGTCAGTGATGCTATCTAACCATCTCATCCTCTGTTGCCACCTTCTCCTCCTGCCTCTGTCTTTCCCAGCGTCAGGGTCTTTTCCAATGAATTGGCTGTTCCCATCAGATTGCCAAAGTATTGGAGCTTCAGCTTCAGCATCAGTCCTTCCAGTGAATAGTAAGGGTTAATTTCCTTTAGGATTGACTGGATTGATATCCTTGTTGTCCAAGAGACTTTCAAGAGTCTTCTCCAACACCACAGTTGGAAAGCATCAATTCTTTGGAGCTCAGCCTTCTTTACGGGTACTCAAGTTAAAATGGCCTACTGGTTAACGCATGATTCAAATGTGTCTGTGTGTTTTTAATTTAAGAACTATTGAGTCATTTGTTTGGATTTTTTTTTTTTTTCCTTTTTAGGAAGCAGTGTCTCTCTGAATTCCCAGGACCACCTACAGAATGACTTTTGTCAAGGTCTGTGATGTCCTGATGTCTAATTCCAGCTAGGTGCTGGTGAAATCTAAAGTTTGAACTGATTTACACTAATTTTTGATTGACTCATGACCCCTTAAAAGTTGCAAAGTCTTTAGGACCGCAAAAATAGATTTCTTCTTAATTGCAAATGAGCCTATAGGGGCAAATGACCTCACACCTCCTCCACCCACCCACCTCTGTTGCCACCTTCCTCAGGCTGGTGCCTCAGTTCACAGTATCTTTCCTTACTACCACTCCTCCTTGCACAGATTTTAAAAAAGTGTGACTTTTTTTCTGTCATGGCAGCGAAACAAGAATTCGATTGAAATACCACATAATTAAGCCCCATGAGGTAACCACAAGGTTTATAAATCTAATAAAGAAAATCCATGTAAATAATATAAAAGTTTGTGAGCCAGAGATTTTAATTGAACCATTTACTCCCCAGGAGCAAATTAGTCAGCCAGAGCTATAAAAACTCATTAGATCACTAAAATTTCATCCAGGCAACCACTATACATTCCAGAATATTTTCTGGGCCTCATTTCAGCATACAATACCATATCTAAGTAGTATCTAATTCAAGAATTTTCAAACTATGTTTCCATCAAACATTGATGTCCACAACATGGATTAAACACTGCTAAAAAGTGGAAAATGGCAGATTTCTTCCATGAAAAGGATGTTCTTACTTTTGTGTAATTGTCTCTAACTTTACCATGTCTGTACTTCAGTATAGATGATAAAATTCTAGTTGACTCCAATGTAAGGACCTTTAGTTAACATTTGAAGTGTCCTCTTTGGAAATCCACACTCAGGAAGTTCATTAGCAGAAGTTTCCTAAGAGAGACCACACCACAGAGGTAATTAATACAAAGCCTTTTAATATCACTGTACTTACACCCCAAGGAAATGACAACCCACTCCAGTATTCTTGCCTGGGAAATTCCATAAACAGAGGAACCTGGCAGGCTACAGTCCACGGGGTCACAGGAGTCAGACACAGCCGAGAGTGCATGCACCATGCTTAGCTCAAGGTTTAATAATTAGCACAGGTTGTATTAGCGAGCATTCTTAATTGAGGAAAGGGATGATGTTTAAGTAATGGACAGATAGAAAGTTCATACCAGCCCCTCTGCCCTCCCACACGTAGGGTATGTATCAATACTAGCCAGGGAATGGCCAGTGAAAGAAACCACTCTAGGTATTTCAAGCAGGAGGGGATGTAACCCAGGGATTTGAAGTTTCCCAGACCTGTTAGATCTGAGGAAGTGAAGGTCAGAGAACTCCTCTATAGAGTTCAGGAGTTGAGGAAGTGCACAGATCAAATGTCAGGGCAGTTTATGATCTGTCATTAGTGAGTGAGGTTGAGAGGGATGCCAGGAAGCCAGTCCCCAAATCTCACGTGTAGGCTGCAGAAAGGCACATTCCTGGCTGCAATTGCCAATGGGAAATATGGTTTATCTCTCCCTTTTACCTTTTCATTGACTATAAGCCAGAGCTTCTGCTAGTAGGACAGTTTTTTGGTTTGTTTGTCTGGTTGCTTAGTTGGTTGCACTGAGTCTTCTTGGTTGTGTTGACTTTTTCTACTTGCGGCGAGCAGGGACTATTCTTTGTTGCGGTGCATGACCTTCTAGTTGCGGCAGCTTCTCTTGTTAGAGAGCACAGGCTGGAGCAGAGCAGAGCCTGCTAGAGCTCAGGCTGAGTTGTTGTGGCATCCGGGCTTCGTTGCTCCGTGCTTTGTGGAATCTTCCCGGATCAAAAATTGATCCTGTGTCTCCTGCATAGACAAGTGGATTCTTTACCACTAGATCACCAGGGAAGTCTGCAGGTGAGTTTAAGATGATTTTGCTTATTCACAAGAATTATCAGGCACAGGGTGTAAGAATCTGGCCATCCCAGTGATGGAGAGGAAAGAATTTTCCTTTACCTTTCTAGATTTTTCTGACTGGTCTAAGTATTAAATTGGCTTGACATGAGACAGATTAAGAAGAGAAAAACAAACGTTTAACAACATGTGTACATGAGAGAGACTCAGGAAATACTGACTAATTCCCTGATATGGCAAAAGCATCACTCACTTTAAATATCATTCTCCGCTAAGACAAAGCAAGCTAGGGGTTAATCATTTGAAACTTCAGAGGGGAGGCAGGCAATTGACATGGAGATGGAAAAGCAAATGTTTGGTAAATGTTTGCTGGGCCAGGCAGAAACAGTGGGACATAGAGTGGACTGTGATCTATAGGCCCTGTCTAGAGTTTCCCCACCACATCTGCCCATATTACCTGCAGAACACACAGAAGAACCATACAACAAAGATTTTAGTGACCCAGACAACCACGATGGTGTGATCACTCACCTAGAGCCAGACATCCTGGAGCGTGAAGTCAAGTGGGCCTTAGGAAGCGTCACTACGAACAAAGCTAGTGGAGGGGATGGAATTTCAGCTGAGCTGCTTCAAATCCTAAAAGATGATGCTGTGAAAGTGCTGCACTCAATATGCCAGCAAATTTGGAAAACTCAGCAGTGACCACAGGACTGGAAAAGGTCAGTTTTCATTCCAATCCCAAAGAAAGGCAATGCCGAAGAATGCTCAAACTGCCGCACAATTGCACTCACTTCACACGCTAGCAAAGTAATGCTCAAAATTCTTCTGCTTTATTGATTGTGGCAATGCCTTTGACTATATGGATCACAAAAAACTGTGGAAAATTCTTAAAGAGATGGGAATACCAGACCACCTTACCTGCCTCCTGAGAAATCTGAATGCAGGTCAAGAAGCAACAGTTAGAAATGGACATGGAACAATGGCCTGGTTCCAAATCGGGAAAGGAGTACATCAAAGCTGTATATTGTCACTCTGCTTATTTAACTTACATGCAGAGTACATCATGAGAAACACTGGGCTAGAGGAAGCACAAGCTGGAATAAAGATTTCCAGGAGAAGTATCAATAACCTCAGATATGCAGATGACACCACCCTTATGGCAGAAAGCAAAGAAGAACTAAAGAGCCTCTTGATGAAAGTGAAAGAGAGAAAAAGCTAGCTTAAAACTCAACATTCAAAAAACGAAGATCATGGCATCCAGTCCCATCACTTCATAGCAAATATATGCGAAAACAAAGGAAACAGTGACAAATTTCATTTTCTTGGGCTCCAAAGTCACTGCAGATGGTGAATGAAGCCATGAAATTAAAAGACACTTGCTCCTTGGAAGAGAAGGCATGACAAACCTAGACAGCATATTAAGAAGCAGAGACATTACTTATCTGACAAAAGTCCGTCTAGTCAAAGCTATGGTTTTTCCAGTAGTCACTTATGGATGTGAGAGTTGTACCATAAAGAAAGCTGAGCATCAAAGAATTAATGCTTTTGAACTGTGGTGTTGGAGAAGACTCTTGGCAGTCTTGGACCACAAGGAGATCAAACTGGTCAATCCTAAAGAAAATCAGTCCTGAATATTCATTGGAAGGACTGATGCCGAAGCTAAAGCTCCAATACTTTGGCCACCTGATGTGGAGAACTGACTCACTGGAAAAGACCCTGATGCTGGCAAAGAATGGAGGCAGGAGGAGAAGGGAACGGCAGAGGATTAGATGATTGGATGGCATCAGTGACTCAATGGACAAGCTCCGGAAGATGGTGAGAGGAACAGGGAAGTCTGGTGTGCCATAGTCCCTGGGGTCTCAAAGAGTCGGACACAACTGAGCAACTGAACTGAAGTCACATGGGACTTCAGAGGGGAGGAAGGCAATTGACATGGATATGCAAAAACAAATGTTTGCCGGGCCAGGCAGAAACAGTGGGACATAGAGTGGACTCTGATCTTTAGGCCCTGTTTATAGTTTCCCCACCATACCTGCCCATATTACTTGCAGGTATCTCTGGTGATATCTCTGCTCCTAAAAGGCCCTCTGTCTATATTTGTTTAGGCACTTAGAGAAAAGGTCAAACTTTCTTTCTGAATCTTTGGGGCCTTAATTATTTTCAGCTCAAAATAAATCTGTGATTATGAAAATGGTCTGTATTTTACACTGTCCAATGTGGTAGCCACTAGCACCAAGTGGCTAGTAGGCACTTGGAATGTGGCAAGGGCAATTGAAGAATTGTATTTAATTTAATTTTTTTATTTTAAAATTTATTTATTTATTTTTGGCTGTGCTGGATATTTCTTGCTGCACGGGCTTTTCTCTAGTTTACAAGAGTGGGGGCTACTCTCTAGTTGCGGTGAACGGGCCTCTCATTGCAATGGCTTCTCGTGTTTCAGAGCACAGGCTCTAGGACACGCAGGCTTCAGTAGTTTCGGCTCCTGGACTCAGTAGTTATGGGCTTATGCACGCTGCCCCCTGGCATGTGGAATCTTCCTGGGCCAGGGATGGAACCTGTGTCCCCTGTACTGACAGGCAGATTCTTAACCACTGGACCATCAGGGAAGTCCAGTTTTAATTTGATTTTAATTAACTAGCTACAAGTAGCTCATAGCTACAGGATGGGGCAGTCCAGGTCTAGCATTCTTGACCCCAATGCCCTCTCCCATTCCATTTAGTGGAAGATACTGTCTAATTTGATGAGATATGTCCCTGATCCTGCTATCTGAATATTTGTTGTATTTACTATGTGTTGAAGGTACTTGTTAGAGTGACTCTCTGATGAAATTGGAGGGAGGGTTTCACTGCATTTAGAGAATTGGTCATCTGATTGTTCTTTGTCCCAGCCTGCTAATAAATAATTGTTGTAGAGTTGGCTGAATTTGGCCTGAGACTTCCTTATGCCTTAATGGACAATGGTAGTAAGATGTCTGGAGGGCAGATATCTCCCTACAGAACCTAGTCATTCCAACGACTACTTAGCCTAGTGAGTTTGCACTTTTTTTCCAGAAATGTTTCCCAAATCTTCAGACTCTGCAGTATCTTTACTGTCAGCAAACATTAGCAGATAACAAAACAAAGGCCCCATAAATATTAAGAGTAAAATCCAGATAAGCTAGTTGCCTTCCACAGAATACTTTTTTAATGTGAGCATATGCTCATGGTATTTTATTTTTAAAAAATTCTTGCACCTAACACAGATTTCTTATGTATAACATTGTTTCTAATTTATATGGTTGAATCTACATTTTGTAGTTTACAAAGACAGCCCAATATTCTACAAAAGAACTCTGACTGCCATGTGTTGTACTATTTAGGGAATGATAATCCTTTTGCTCCATATATAGGCACTGAAAAGTTTCCTTCAATTTATTCTCCCAAATTATGGGATCGTTATATTGTATGAAAGTGGCTTGTTTCATGAACACATGACACATATTTTTCTGCCATACTAAAAGAACATTAGCAAATGAGGCTGTTTATTTGTTTGCCTATCAAATAAAGGGAACACTCATCATTTAAATGTTATTGTTCTTTGCTTTTCTTACCCTTGAACATTTTCTATCCAACTGCCTTTCTGTGTGTGTCATCATTTAAAAATTGCTCACCAGATCTCAGAAAGTGATGGTACTTATTAAGAACTGACTCTCATGGAAATGATGCCACATTATTTATTCAACACTCAGGGAATTCAATGTACACAAACTTTGGCATCCTCATTAATTCTCTCTTTACCTGATGGCAGATAATGCTAGCTTAGAGTTGTCTTCAGAATATGGTAAAATTTATCCTAAGGCAAAAAGCCTAAGGAAACCGGTCACTGAGGCATTTGCTTAGTCAGCAAGCCTTGTATTATTGCTTGCTGAATTATTCTTCAACCTCAGCACCATTCATATCTATACCATTGCATACAGGTCCTGGAATGTGTGATTTGCAGCTGCAGTGATTCTTTGCAGGCATCCCCTAGGATCACAGCCCTTCTACATTAGATGCTCGTCTGACTGTGGTCCAAGGGCTGAGTCAGAGGGAGGGGCAGTGGGACATGAAATGTGTATCCATTTCTGGGAGGTGTCTTTCCAAAGAGCTTGGCATGGGGGGGGGTGGGGGGGGGGGTAGAAAGCAGCTCCTCCTTAGATGTTTCTGAGGAGACAGATGGTTTGTCTGGTTATAACTATGCAAGTCATCCACCAAGGGTAGAGGAGAAGCAGAAGCGGGAGGAAGAGACTCAATCCAGAAATACTGAAGGTCTCCTTGAGATGCCTTGGGGGGCCCTGGCATTCTGGCTATGCATTAGCCCATTAACTGTTTTCCTGTTTAGGAGCCTCCCTCATTTAGTGCCTTTTTACCCACAATCCTGCAGACAGTCAGACTGTGTGCGTTGGCCCTGGTGGCTCAGCACACTTATGGACTTACAGGTGATGTTTATTTATTTATTTGGCTGCATCAGGTCTTAGTTGTAGGGGGATGTTCGTTGTGGTGCAGACTCTCTAGTTGCAGCACACAAGCTTAATTTCTCCACGGCACATGGGATTTTAGTTCCCCAACCAAGGATCAAGCCTGAGTCCCCGGATCAAGCCTGAGTCCCCTGAATTGCAAGGCAGATTCTTAACCACTGGACCACCAAAGAAGTCAGTCCCACAAGTGATGTACTCCTTGACTGACATAACAAAACGATACTTTCAGGTTAGCCCTCTGGTTCAGTTGGTCAGTGCTTCCCTGGTAGCTCAGACTGTAAAGCGTCTGCCTACAATGCAGGAGACCCAGGTTCAATCCCTGGGTCGGGAAGGTCTCCTGGAGAAGGAAATGGCAACCCACTCCAATATTCTTGCCTGGAAAATCCCATGGACAGGGGAGCCTGGTAGGCTACAGTCCATGGAGTTGCAAAGAATTAGACATGACTGAGCAGCTTCACTTTCACTTTCCTTCACCCAGTCTCATTCAGTTTCTCATAAGTCCCTTGGATTGCAAGGAGAGCCAACCAGTCCATCCTAAAGGAGATCAGTCCTGGGTGTTCATTGGAAGGACTGATGGTGAAGCTGCAACTCCAATACTTTGGCCACCTGATGTGAAGAGCTGACTCATTTGATAAGACCCTGATGCTGGGAAAGATTGAGGGCAGGAGGAGAAGGGGACGACAGAGGATGAGCTGGTTGGATGGCATCCCCGACTCAATGGACATGGGTTTGGGTGGACTCTGGGAGTTGGTGTTGGACAGGGAGGCCTGCGGTGCTGCAGCTCATGGGTCACAAAGAGTCGGACACGACTGAGCGACTGAACTGAACTGACTGAAGACCGTATTAGGCTTCGACGCAACACCAAAGACTCACTAATCAGTGACTCTGAATGAGTCGCTAAAGACTGGCTCAGAGTAAGCTGCCATGATAGCCTGACTTAGATGAAAATAAATCCATCACTTGCTTCAGTTTAATGAGCAAACCTTTTGGCCTTGGCTGCAGGAAGCACTGAGATCCCAATCAGTGGCCATCTTCTTGAGTGTTTCCAGGACACGTGGACACTTGATGATTCTCACCTTCTCAAGAGCACATGAGAACTGTAGCCCAGTTCACAAGTTCAGTCAATGTGGCGAAGTGGTGCATGAAAATCTTTATGCTCTCTCTGCCCTGGGTAAAATTTGATGATGTTGAAACATTCTGTTTTGATTCTTAAATTGGAAAAAAAAAGATCTGATGAATGATGAAGCACAACCGATGAGGTCTTTTGCTGGCACTCGAATTACTTGTTTACATGGATCGAGGGTGGAATTGGGCTGGCTTTTTACAAGAGTGGTTAAAAAGGGCTTCTGGATTGTAGTTCCTAAACAGGATTTGTGAGGCTTTAATGCTTTAAAAGGCAATGTTGGAACCAGACTGAGATGTCTATCAGGGGTGTTTTTTTTCTTCCCTCTCCTTTTAAGCAGACTTGAAGTTGTTCTTGGAGTTAAATTGACCCTTAGATTGCTAAAGGGAGCTTGATTGGTGCTTTCCCAAAAGCAGACCCTATGTTCCTTTGTCATATTGCTGGTATTGATCTTTCGTCCTTGGTACCGTTATCTTGGGCTCCAGAAGGGCGTTGCTAAAGCCTTCTTGTCTTTTGTCTTTTCAGGCTTGTTGATCGGCGCTGGCTGCGCCCTCTACCCTCTGGGCTGGGACAGTGAGGAAGTCCGGCAGACTTGTGGCTACATTTCTGGCCAGTTCGACCTGGGTAAGTTCTCTTCATGGGTAGTATTCCTTTTAGAAGAGAATGTCTCTGACCTTCCATAGAAACAAAAGATGGAAAAGGAACGGGAAAGAAAAACACATCCCAGGATTGGAGCCAGCAGACGTGTATAACGCAATACACCTACAGTCATTCCTCCTGCTGTTTAGTGAAGGGCTATTTATCATGTGGGCTTCCCTGGTGGCTCAGAGGGTAAGGAATCTGGCTGCAATGCAGGAGACCCGGGTTTGACCCCTGCGTCGGGAAGGTCCCCTGAAGAAGGGAATGGCAACCCACTCCAGTATTCTTTTCTGGAGAATTCCATGGACAGAGGAGCCTGGCAGGCTACAGTCCATGGGGTCGCAAAGAGTTAAACATGGCTGAGCGACTAACAATTACTTATAATGTACTATGGGAAGGTCTGCACTCTGGGAGGACCTGTAGATACAAAGAAAAGAAATGGTCCATGCTCTGCTGAGTTTATATTCATTGATTAATTCATTCAAAATCACATATTTATGAGTCATTGCATGCACTAAAAATAACTCTGCCTGGGGAATTCACTGTCTGAGAAGACAAAACAAACATAATGATCAATAAAATGACAGTCAGGGCTGAGGAATCGAATAAAGCAATTTCACTCCAGGGTAATATATAACTTTGTGAAAGCGATGGGAAGGGAGCTGAGTCTCTGGTGGTGGACAGAAGCATGATGCAGGCAAGGAGTCAAGTTAAGCATAGCACAGGGAGGGGGAGGAGAAAGGGGTGAGGAAAGCCCATCCAGGGACCATAGAGAACCAAGAAGCAGGGAGAGATCTGGTTAAGTAGGACCCCATTCACACCTTGCTGAAGGACTCATGAACTTTTCTGTGTGCTAATCAGAACATTTCAGGTATGTCTCACTTGTAGAAGACATTCTACTTCCTTAGCAACCTATAAAATATTGTCCATAATACAACATGATTTGCACCATTTTAACTTGTGATGGTTAGCAAATACTTGATTGAGAAACCTGCATTTACTTAACCACTTGTTGACTTCTTTCTAGGTGGATATTTTGTCCGTTTCAGTTTCTGTTATTTTGAAACATCTTGAAAGGAGTAGTTTAATGAATAGAAGTCCTCTCTTGACTGAATTATTTTCTTAGGATGTTTTTCTAGAGTTGGTGATTACTAGACTGAAGATCATGAGTCCATAAAACACTTATTGCCAAATGATCAGCCAACTTATTTTTCCCTAGTATATGGATAGACAGATTTTTTGGACAATGAACGCATAGCAAGTCACTAACTTAAACATACATCTGCTTTTCACATTAATTTTTTCTCTCTAAGAAGAAAAATCTCAATGGACTTGGTCTGACAGCAGTATTACTATAATCCAAGTGATTGAAAATTTTTTATGTTAGAACTTTTTTTTTCCTTAAAAAAAGAACTTCTCTGGCTGTCCGGAAGTTAAGACTCCATGCTCCCACTGCAAGGGGTGGGGCTTCAACCCCTGGTCAGGGAACTAATATCCTGCATGCTGCTTGGTAAAAGAATTTATAAGAAAAATATTCTGTTGGGTACTGAGAAAAATGGGCAGATGTAATATCATGTAAAATGTCTGTGAATTTGAAAATGAAGCAGTTTTTGTTTGATTCAGTGGATGAAAAACACCTGCTTCCCTCAGAATACTACTGGCTCTTTGGGTATAGGAGATGGTGCCTGAAATACCCCTCAATTTGCATGGATAAAAAATAAAAGATTTCCATCTGCTCATCCTTCTCTCATTGGAGGCGATGCTTGCCCTAAGTCTAGATGAGTTTGTTTTTGCCATGAATGCAGAGAAGGGAAAAGTGCAGGCACAAAGTTAACTGCTAGCCTTTTCTTTTTTCTTTGCCCCAAACGCAAACCGTGTCCAAAGGAGATATTTAAGTACAGTATTTAGCATCTTTCTTTCTCTAGTATTTGAGGGATTCTTTGCTGTTTCACCTGGGCCTCAACTTGATGAGAACCCTGTTCTTGCTGGTGTCTAGCTGATGTGTATTGTGTTATTAATTAGCAGATTATAATGCAATGCAGATCCTGTTTTGGGGATCTTACGTCTTTACAGCATTGAGGATTAAAAATCTGAATGTCAAACTTAACATGAAAAACAAAACACTTGACTCTTCACTAGTGATAATAATTTCTTATGGTATAAACTGACTAAAGCCATTTTAGAGATCTCAAAACTACAGAATGTGTATGACTCAAGGAACCCAAACTGGGGCTCTGTTACAGAGGGGTGGCAAGGAGTGGAAGATGGGAGGCAGGTTTAAGAGGGAAGGGACATATGTACACAAGGGACATGTGGCTGATTCATGTTGATTATGGTAAAAATGAAACCAATATCATAAAACAATTATCCTTCAATTAAATATAAATAATTTTTTAAAAATTGCAGCATGGTTTTAATTTTGGTCTTTTTATTTTTAAATTTTTCTTAGATTGATGATGAGGGAAAAAAAAAATCAAAACTAGCATTATCTACAGATAAAATGAGTTCTGGGTCCCTGGAAGAAGTATTTTGGGTTTATCGAGTTCCATGTCTCCAGGTTACTATTATTTTTGCAGACTCTGTGATCTTCCCTTCCAAAGGAAACCTAAAGAGATACTATAGCATAGAGGTGCCATCATGCTTATTCCACCTAACTCACTCTGTTTTCTGCCCTTATGAAAGTATTCCTGTTTCCTGGAACACTGATGAGGGCTAAGCTTCAGTGAGTGAGTGAAGTCACAGACTATGGAGCACCCGTGGAGGGACCCTAGGGCTGGGTTAGGAGCCACCTCCTGCATGGGGAGCATGAACATACTCTGGCTCTGATGCCCAGTTTTAGTGGCTTACAAGCTGCTTGCCGCAGCCACACTCT
Source organism: Antilocapra americana (assembly GCA_007570785.1). NCBI lineage: Eukaryota > Metazoa > Chordata > Mammalia > Artiodactyla > Antilocapridae > Antilocapra > Antilocapra americana. The sequence continues at coordinate 14,994,668 of ML661908.1, forward strand.
GTCTCTGCTGCTTATGCGAGTCGGAGCTTGTTTCTGCTCCTCTCCATAGACAGCATGTGGATGTGTCTTTCCTCCCAAGGGTTGGGAAGTGTTGATGTTTTTAAGGTTCACAGACTCCTTATTGTGGAATATGGGTCAGTTTCTTGGCATGCCATTACTGAACTGTGATTACTCTCTTTTGAGCATGTCCGGAAAGAAATCATCATTACTTTTGTTCCCAGTTTGGCAGATTATGTAAGGAGTGCATTCACTCAGTTATTCAGCCAAAGAATATTTATCAGGTGCTTCCAATGTGCTAGGCCCTGGAATGGTGCTGGGGACATGGCATCAAGAAGGAATTTAAAAAGACAGTCTTTACTCCCCTCGTGGGTTTCCCCAGTGACTCAGCAGTGAAGAATCGGCCCGCAATGCAGGAAACGTAGGTTCAATCCCTGGGTCGAGAAGATCACCTGGGAAAGGAAATGGCAGCCCACTCCAGTATTCTTGCCTGAAAATCCCATAGACAGAGAAGCCTGGCTGATAACAGTTCATTGGGTCACAAAGAGGCAGACACGACTGATCACAGTGGCATTTGTAAGTGGAAGATGAGGCTAAGAAGAGAAGAGGCATCTCAGCCTCTGTTTTTGGTCAGATTTCGGTGCCCTGTGCTCCTTCCATCACGGAGTCTATGGTTATGTGTGGGCATGTGTGCCCAGTCGCTAAGCCATGTCCAACTCTTTGTGACCCCATGGACTGGAGCCTGCCAGTCTCCTCTGTCCACAGGATTTCCCAGGCAAGGATACTGGAGTGGGTGGCCATTTCCTCCTCTCAGGAATCTTCTCAACCCAGGAATTGAGCCTGCATTCCCTGCATTGGCAGGCAGATTCTTTACCGCTGAACCACGTGAGAAGCCCATGGGAGGGTCCGTAATGGTTTATATCTCTTGCACTGTTTCATTTCTCTTGAAAATTGATAAAGACAATCATCATGGTTGCCAGTTGCACAGCACAAACCTTTTTCGACCTTCTGTCCACAACCATGGGCTCAGTAATGGTTTAAGCTGTGCAGTTGATAACCATGATGAGTCTCTTTATTAATTTTTAAAAGAAACAAAACAGTACAAGTGATATAGTGTAGCACAACATCTTCATGTAATAAAAGCCCAGTAGTTATTAGCTATTATTATTCACATTATTTGTACAGGACCATTTTTATTGAATATTTGCTGATAATTTCAGTTCTTCCTGTATAGTCCATAATAGCAAGTTGGGATTTACACACCTTATGATAAAGCATAAGGGCTTTATCATCAGGTTGTCCAATTGATTTAATTCATGCCTCAGAGATATTTTCATCCACCAAAGACTTTTCTAATTATATCCTTATAATCAAAAGGAGTGTTTCAGTTAATTTGTCTTGCTAATTTGCCAAGTAAATTTGAGTAATTATTGCTTTCATTTTGCTATTTAATTTGATTAAGAAGCCATCATGTTTCTTATTCTTGAAATTATGCTCTCGGCTTCTCAAGAGTAGTACCATCAACTCTGAAAACTTGGGGCTGCGTGATGTCAGAAAAGATGGCAGTCACTGTCTTCCAAATTTTCACTCCAGTGAAGAGATCTCTTCTTCTGCAGTCTGAACAATGAGCATCCCATGTCTCTTTGAGCTCTTTGACTCCTGACTGGTGTTTTCTCTCCTCTCAGATCGAACTGCACTTGAAAAAATAAAAATAAAAAAAGATTGGCATGTGTGGGGAGGTCAGCAGGCCAAAATGGGAACAAAAATAGAAAACTTCTTTTTTGAGCTGTCTCAAGCTCAGTGTTAGTGGGTACTTATGAAGCTGAGTGACCCAGTTTTTCTGATGTGCACATAGAAGCCTCTACTTTTGCACTCAATAACAGGAGAAGCTGCTGTCGGCTTCTGTGACATTGGATAAAACAAACATCCCTTTGGCCAGAAGTGAGATGACTCCTTTGATTTAAGTGGACTTTTGAGGCTGCAGAAGAGGCTGAGCCTCTGCCCAGGGACTGCAGGCATCTGAGTTGTGTGTGAGCCATGCTGGCCTGCTGGATCCTCCCAGAGAGTGGCAGGCAGCATCTGTCGCTCGGTTCAGGAAGAGACCCCTAACACCTGATGCGTGTCTGTTTATTCAGTTCAGTCCATTTCAGTTCAGTCGCTCAGTCATGTCCAACCCTTTGCAACCCCATGGACTGCAGCACGCCACACTTCCCTGTCCATCACCAACTCCCGGAGCTTGCTCAAACTCATGTCCATCGAGTCGGTGATGCCTTCCAACCATCTCATCCTCTGTCGTCCCCTTCTCCTCCTGCCTTCAATCTTTCCCAGCATCAGGGTCTCTTCCAGTGAGTCAGTTCTTCACATCAGGTGACCAAAGTATTGGAGCTTCAGCATCAGTCCTTCCAGTGAATATTCAGGACCGATTTTCTTTAGGATTGACTGGTTTGATCTCCTTGTGGTCCAACGGACTCTCAGGAGTTTTCTCCCAACACCACAGTTCAAAAGCATCAATTATTTAGCACTCAGCTTTCTTTATGGTCCGATTCTCATATCCATACTTGATTACTGGAAAAACCATAGCCTTGACTAGACAGACCTTTGTCAGCAAAATAATGTCTCTGCTTTTTAATATGCTGTCTAGGTTTGTCATAGCCAAGGAGCAAGCATCTTTTAATTTCATGACTGCCATCACCATCTGCAGTGATTTTGGAGCCCAAGAAAATAAAGTCTGTCACTGTTTCCACTGTTTCCCCATCTATTTGCCATGAAGTAATGGGACTGGATGCCATGATTTTAGTTTTCTGAATGTTGAGCTTTAAGCCAACTTTTTCATTCTCCTCTTTTGCTTCATCAAGAGGCTCTTTAGTTCCTCTTCACTTTCTGCCATGAGAGTGGTGTCGTCTGCATATCTCAGGTTATTGATATTTTTCCCTGCAGTCTTGATTCCAGCTTGTCCTTCATCCAGTCCAGCATTTCTCATGCTTCCCTGGTGGCTCAGATGGTAAAGCATCTGCCTACAATGCAGGAGACCCTGGTTCAATCCCTGGGTCAGAAAGATCCTCTGGAGAAGGAAATGGCACCCCACTCCAGTACTCTTGTCTGGAAAATCTCATGGACAGAAGAGCATGGTAGGCTATGGTCCATGGGGTCACAAAGAGTCAGACACAACTGAGCGACTTCACTTTGACTTTTTCACTCTGCATATGACTTAAATAAGCAGGGTGACAATATATATGGTCATTGCTTAAAGGTAATCGATGCTCTCATTATGAGACTGCTCTTTGGGGGACTGGTTAGTGGTAAGGTGTCACATATGCACTGAGCTTTAGCCAGACTTCAAGTCTTTAAAGCAGCAAAAATTTCCACCTCTTCCATGGCTATTATCTGGAACTGCTCCAAACTCTTGACATGCAAGTCCGAATCACTGGAAGTCACTTAGAACAGGGGTCCCCAACCTCCAGGATCTCATGCCTGATGATTTTAGGTGGAAGTGATATAATAATAATAAGGTACACAATAAATGTAGTGCTCTTGAAACATCCTGAAACCATCCCCCTCCCACCTAGTCCCTGGAAAACTTGTATTTCATGAAACCAACCCCTGATGTCAAAAATATTGGGGACCCCTGACTTAGAAGGTCCAGCATGAGCCTGTATTCCTTCACTCAGCTTTAGTGCCAGAGGGTGACAGAGAGAAGCCATGCAGGTTCTGTGAGTTAAGCCAAGACCCAAACTGAGTAAGCCCAGAGGGACCCATGGCAACATTCTGGAAGGTGATGCTGCAAAGAATATTTGGAAACTTGCACAGGCAGGAGAAGTCCAACTTGGCTGGTGCTGAAGTGATGGAGCAAAATGTCCTAGAACCTCCAAGGGAAGAACAATCAGCTTTGCAGGTCCCCCTGCCTTCTTAGGGGCCTCTTTTCTGGAGATGAAGGATTTTTCACTTTCATCTCAGAAAGTGGGGAGAACCTATTTGTTTCAGGGGCATAAATTCAACCCACCCATTTCTGGGCCCTAGCAACAACCTTAGAGCATAAACATTTCCACTTTGGACTTCCCTGGTGGCTCAGATAGTAAAGACTCTGCCTGCAATGCGGGAGACCCAGGTTCAATCCCTGGGTTGAGAAGATCCCCTGGAGAAGGGAAAGGCTGCTCACTCCAGTATTCTGGCATGGAGAATTCCATGGACAGAGGAGTCTGGCGGGCTACCATCCATGGGGTCACAGTCAGAGACGACTGAGCGACTAACAGATACACATACACATTTCCACTTTTAAGTATAACTTTAGTAAATGCTTTAGGAAAAAGTACCCCCATTCTGTATAATCCTAGATCCAATTCTATCTGCATCCCTAAACCATCTTTGTAGATTTCTCTGGGACAGGATTTTGGCAACATTGATGCCTATGTCAGTTTGATGGCTCATAGCAGTGTTCAATAGATATATTTATTCAACGAGGTATGTATTAAGCACATTCTAGGTACCCAAAGTTGTGCCATATACTTAGAATAAAATTATGAATTAGATAGACAGGATCCTTACCTGCTTGTCACATATCTACTGTCTACTAAATGGTTCAAAGAAGGGAAGGAAGCTGAGAGAGAAGGAAGGAAGAAAGAAGATAGTAAGGAAGAAACCTTAGCTCATTTCTGACTAACAAGGCAATTGCCATAATGTTTCTCTACACACTCAGCTGCTGATACCCTGGAGAGAATCAGGACCTTCCTCTCTGAGGGACTAATGGCTTAACCACCTCCTAGAAAGTAATCAAGTTCAGGGTCATAGTTTAAAGAACCAAATACCCTGATAGATGAAAAAGGAAATTGCTCTAAATCTTTCCTTCCTGAAGTCTTTTTTGGGTTCATTGTTTTAGAGCAGGATCTTTCCTGTTGTTATATCAATTCCTTTTAAAAACCTAATTCAGTGATTTGCTGCGATTTGTAACAGTGGAATTCAGTGCTAATGGAAAAAAGGAAGTGTGCTTAGAAAACCTGTGGGAAATGAGAAATATTCTTCCCAATAGTTTGGTGGCTGCAAGATATTAAGAACTAATAAGATATGGCCACCAAACTGTTGGAAAGAATATGTTAGTCTCTCTTTTAAAGATCTTTCTTCATTTTTTTCAATGGTTACCTTTTATAACAACAAAGAGCAGATATACCTGAACTGTGTGCCTTTAAGACAAATCAGCTAGATGAACATCATCTGGAATAAATATGTAGATTTATTAAAATTTTCCCATAGTTAAGGATTTGGTGATAGTCTTCTTTAATTAAGAAGATTCTACCCCACTCCCCAACTTCCACCATCCCAACCAGATAATTCCTTCTGATAATGTAATATACATTTGAAGACAGTTCTTTCAAATCTTTATATTATGGCTCTTAATCTCAGGAGAAATATTTCTGCCCCAGAACTGAGAATTCACAAACTTATGTATTAGTGACCTTCCTGTGCATTTTAACCTTTGTTCCATAATAAAAAATAAAATAGAAATAGAAGATAAGCTGCTTAACATGTCTCCTGTTAAGAAAGGGCCACTGGTGAGCATTTTTAATAAACCCCTCAAAAATGTTTTTAGGATAAAACGCAAAATATAACAAAGTAAACAAAGGGCTTATCTTTTCTGACTCTTCATCTGATTTTTAGCCTGGTAGAAAGTTGACAAGAACTAATTAACATAGAGACTTTGTAGGGTAAAACTCATTTATCAGATCTTTTCGGGAAATTCCATATGACTGAGTTATTCCAGATAAATGAATTTTCCTCTTAAAGGGAAAAACTTGGACTGGATTTGAATCTCAGTTTCACTTCTCAAGAGTAGTTTGATTCTGGGCGAGTTCTGGGAGAGTTCTAAGCTCTCAGAACTTTAGTTCTTTGGTCTCTAAAAGAAGATAATACTACTTCACCTGCCTGTTAAAGGGGATAGTGAAAGATGCTTCATACATCAAGATGCACAAATAAGTATCGGTTCTTCTTTTCTGCTTTAAACACAAACATATTTCCCATTTCAATCGTGTTGAAAAAGTTTGAGGATATATCATATGCTTTTCCAAGAGTTTAATATATAAAAAAAATAAATGAGATTTTTTAAAAAAAATCATTAACCACTATGTTGTCATATGGCATCATCCCCAAAACATCCCCAGTAGGACATGTGTAGAGTGATTTGCCTTTTCACTAAATAACTAAGACTGAAAAAAAACTTTGAGTTCTCCATGCTTTTTTGTAGTTGTTTTGCAGCAGTTTTATGCCACCCTGTCAGTGATAATTCATTACAGTTATTAATTGCCCCTTTCTCCCCCATTCCCTCACTTCTAATTTGTGTCCTTTTCTGTTGAGTCATCATAAATCATCTTAGAACCATGCTTTAAAAACACACACACACAGTTCAGCACTGTTTCTGTGCACTGTGTGTCTTTGAATCACTGATTTTTGCCTATTCTGGACAGTTTTTTAGGGGACCCCTTGATTTGGGATCTTGTTTTAGATAACTGAGGATGTCAGCTCCACGATATCTGGAGACATACGGTACTTGGGTTGGCAACCGGATGTCTTGATGACATTGGTAACTGAGTTCAGTGTTATATTAACCCTTGTTCTAGGGGTGAGTTTTAACTTGAGGTTGCCAGACCGTTCAAGATGCCTATAGTCCATCAACAGGCTTTGGGGAATTTGTGACGTCACTGAAACTGTGTACAAATGTCATAGGCTTGTGCATATGTGCTTTCTCCTGGAGAGAGTATTCATAACTTTTATTCATTTTTCCAATGGGTTCCTGATGCAAGAGGACTCAGAACCGCTGGTAAACAGCATTTGGAAGCCTGCCATTGGAAAGCCTAGAAACCTGAATTCTAGACCTAGTCTCCCAACCATCTTCCCATCCCCCCAGGAAGCTGGGAAGCCATTTGACTGGGGTTCCTTTGACTTGATTTCATTCTGTACAGAAGTGTTTGTGAGAGAGGGGGTATAAGGTGAAACATCTCTATTTGCAATGGGACATGTGTGAATTCTCAGTTGTGTCTGACTCTTTTTTTTTTTATATTTAATAGCATTCCAACAGAATACCAATACATTTATTTCTAATTAGATAGTCTACTTCTTGACCTGTATGTAGGTCAAGAAACAATAGTTAGAAACAGACATGGAACAATGGGACAGGTTCAAAATTGGCAAAGTAGTACATCAGTGCTGTATATTAACTCCCTGCTTATTTATTTATTTATTTTTAAATTTTCTTTACTTTATTGTGTTGGTTTTGCCATACAATGACATGAAACTGCCATAGGTTTACATATGCTCCCCCTCCAGAACCCCCCTCCCTCCTCCCTCTCGATTCCCTCCCTCTGGGTCATCCCAGTGCACCAGCCCTGAGCATCAACCCTGGGCTGGCGATTGATTTCACATATGATAATTAACATGTTTCAATGCCATTCTCCCATATCATCCCACTCCTGCCCTCTTCCACAGAGTCCACGAGTCTGTTCTATACCTCTGCGTTCCTTTTGCTGTCTAGCATGCAGGGTTCTCGCTGCCATCTTTCTAAATTCCATATATATGCGTTAGTATACTGTATTGTTGTTTTCCTTCTGGCTTACTTCACTCTGGATAATGGGCTCCAGTTCCGTCCACCTGAGTAGAACTGATTCAAATGAATTTTTTTTTAATGCTGAGTAATATTCCATTGTGTATATGTACCACAGCTTTCTTATCCATTCGTCAGTTGATGGGCATCTAGGTTGCTTCCATGTCCTGGCTATTGTAAACAATGCGGCAATGAACATTGGGGTACACATGTCTCTTTCAATTCTGGTTTCCTTGGTGTGTATGCCCAGCAGTGGGATTGCTGGGTCATATGGCAGGTCTATTTCCAGTTTTTTAAGGAATCTCCACACTGTGGA